>JAJSOF020000039.1:36501233-36734396 GCA_025594305.2 Periplaneta americana
AAGTTCAGAAATTTTGTAAATATTATGGCATGTACAACTTTTGGACCTTCCGGTGAACCACCAATTCTACTATTGCAGCACATGACGGACTGCAAGATGGAATTGCGTATTTTAAGCTGGTAAAACTTGAAGAATCGGATTCTGACATCTTTCCACAAAACAAAATCTTACTTCAAATATGAGTATTAAAGTTGAAATGAAAAGGATACAGGAAACACTATTAATTCCCTGCAAATGAACATTTTAAATATAGACAACAAATTTAAAGTCAGTCACTGCAAAAGGTCACGAGTCAAAGACTCATGACCTTTCTGCAAGAAGTGGAAATTTCAAGCTTCGATTTCAGCACTGTTTGAAAGTATATTCATGATCTTCTTACATAGACTGGTCGGGCTACCCCTACATCACAATGTTCAATGCATAAGTCATTTTCGTACAAAAAGTTGACTCATGATCTTTTGCAATGACCGATTCAAATATGAATTAAATTTCTTTGATTTAACTATACAATAAAGGCTCCTCACTAATATCGAAACTGAAAACACTTATGTGTACTGTAGCTTATAAATTGTAATGATTTATGAAAAAATTAAATCTTTGGAAAAAATATTAACTGTTGTAAAATGGGGTGAATTCGATCATTTGCACATTTTTCAATAATGTTGACTGTGAGCATTTCACTGTAACGATAATCGCGCAGGTGATTGTTTTTTGTTTTTAAATATTTGTTCTAGAATAATGGTGAGCTACAGAGCACTAAACCAAGAGATTCTCTCTTCAACATGCGTTTGTCGAAGAAGCTGGTGCTTGAGATAACTTCTACTGTCCCAAATAATCATTGCTATTAAATTGGTATGGCATGATATTTTTACTTTCTAAGAACGTACTTAAGTACTAGTTTTAATTTGTATGTGCATAGCTTAAGTTATATTGATTCTACATTTCACTAAATACGGTATTACAATTTTGTGGGGTGAATCCGATCATGCGGTATACAACAAAGGGAGCCTTTGAAACATTGGCATCAATTCCCAATCTAATGCCTTGTCTGAATTCAGGAAAACAGTAATAATTGTTCCCATCTGTCCCAATAAAGTCATTTTCCACATATGTGAAGAATAAGACACAGGTGACAATAATTGAGGAGAAGGATCTTGGACAGCATCATTTGAAATGCAACTGAAATAGGCTCGTTTTGGTGAATCAACAAATATAAGAAATCATCGAGCAAAATTCCAGGCAAAAGAGGTGTAGTAAGAGACATTATTGGAAGTGATGATTACAGTGCTCACGACGGAGAATCTATAATCTCTCA
This sequence comes from Periplaneta americana, assembly GCA_025594305.2. Classification (NCBI taxonomy): domain Eukaryota; kingdom Metazoa; phylum Arthropoda; class Insecta; order Blattodea; family Blattidae; genus Periplaneta; species Periplaneta americana. The sequence continues at coordinate 36,502,549 of JAJSOF020000039.1, forward strand.
GGATTCAGTTGTGCCAGAGCATGGAAGGCGTGGTGTATATTATGTTTTCAACAACATTAATGATAATGACATTGAGTAGTAAGTGACACCGTTTGAAAATTTTATTCATATCACTGGAGCTGGTTTATGGTATGAATTATACATGTAAAGTTTATATTGTGTATTTCAGAGATTCTGTGCAGCATATATGTTACGTTAATCAATGAGGAGATACTTTCATACATTTCTAATACATATTGTACGAGATTAAAAGTTGAACTGCACTGAAATTTGACGTATTTTATTTAAACGTATTTTTTGAAAAACAAAATATTGATCGGTTTTAAACTTTGGCAGTCTGAATCCGATAGAATAGGGAAAATAAAATAACAATATGTAATCGGATTCACTCCAACTTTTAAGGTGAAACCGATCAACAATTAACTTCTTAAAATTATATTACTTATAATTAAAAACTAAATTAAATAATGGACACATTATCTTCTAATTTCAGTGAAACTAAATTCAAATGGACGTTATGCTGCAACAATTTTATATAGCATAATATCTACAAAAGACTGGAATTATTGATGGGATTCACCTCCCTTTACGGTATACTGTGCGGCGTAGGTGTCACTTTACACTCTTAAAAATAAATTTAAATTAGTAATATCACGAAAAACAACACATATAATTTGGCGCCAATAGTTTATTAGTGGAAGGGGAATTTTGGCACCAAAATAAGAAAGCAAGTTGTGGAGATTGATATGTAACAATGAGTTGTAAGTTTACAAAGAACAAGTAATCGCTGTAATTAATTAAACTAATTATGTTGCAGTGGGCCGAATACATTCAACGAATTGAAACTGAACGTATTCTAAAGAAGGTGCAATACAGCACAATTAATGTCAGGAAACATGCAGGTAAACCAAAAAGTAGGTAGACGCACTGATGCCCTTGAGTAGGATACACAGAGTTTTTTTTATCATAAGGAAGTGAAAAAGTTTACTTCAAGTTAGATGACAATGGAGATGTTTGATAAGGACAAAACCCGTCATCGGGCTATAGCGTCATACAAGAGGAAGAAGTTAGTAGTGTGGCATTTGAGCTCGGTATCGTAGGTTATCGAAGTTTTTCAGGTTGGTAACGAAACAAAAAGGAAATATTTAGGATGGTATCTATCACAGATAATCGAAATGTTCCATCTTGCAAACGAACCAAAAGACACATATTTAGGTTGGAATAATAGATTAGTAACAAGACAAAAGCAAACCAAACAAGCGAAAGACTGTCGTCAATCGTAGCAGACAGTTGTCATGCGGTTACTGTTATAGTTCGGTCTAAATTCTCGTTAACTCCCACATACAAAGTATATTCGGACAGGCGACCTGAAAGACGTATTTTATGGTAACTTTTCTTCCCATTTTGGGTTAAGTAATAACCCTTGTCTAGCGAGGTAAATCTGGAACTGTCGTGGATTCATTCTCAAGTAAGCTTCAACCAATAAAGACAAATGTGTGCAGACCACGTGCAGTCAGCATGGAGTGATTTGAACTCATCGAGGGGTCCTGTCTATTGGGGATGTGTCTTCCGACCAATTTAATTATGAAATCTTGAACCAAGGAAATCCAAGTTTCCCATGACACTGACCTTACGGCTACATATATTGAGTCCTGTGCAGATTGCTCAAAGCTAGCCTCTCGTTAACTAGGCTTTTCATCGAACTATGCTACCTGTTTGTTTACATGTGGTACTAGGGTTCATGATGCATTTGGACTGCTTTGATGAATTTTACCTCCAGCTTAATGAAGATCCTCTCTATTATGCTAAAGATGTTTTTAGTTGGTTATAGTAGTTGACTAGGTTATTTAGCGTCGATGACATTGGTGATAGCGAGATGGTATTTGGCGAGATGAGGTCGAGGATTCGCCATAGATTACCTGACATTCACCCAACTTTTTGTAGTCAGCCCAAGCGGGGATCGAAACCACGCCTGAGCGCAACTCCAGACCGGTAGTCAAGTACCTTAACCGACTGAGCCACGCCGCTGGCTGGAGATGTTAGTGTGTAGCTAGATGACGTTTTTAACTTTAGACTGATAGGACGGCGTTCAGCCACAGAAATTACACCACGTCACGTTCACCTCAATAAACGTTACATGTGGGAGGTATGAGAGGAAATCAAATACCGTAATTTCCCATAACTACGTTCCCGGCACCTAACCATGGTCCAAAACGCATTATGTACTACTTAGTCCCCCAAGAGTTGGGTGTTTGCCATTTAAGGCGCCACTGTGACGGAAATTATGTTCCCCACAGATGCTTCTATCTACCATTACACGTGACAATGATATAGATGCTTTACAAGGTCAGTGTGCATCGATCTATTGAATGTCTGAAGACACGAAATCATTCAGTTTGTGTTTGTCTGTTTTAATATGCTCTCCTCTGTAGTAAATTACAGATATATGATTCTTTGTACAATTAAACCTGGCTATATAGTGTTTACTTTCACGTAATAATTGAGCTGACAGAGATTAAGGACTCTGCATGAAAAATGTTTAACCTCAAGGCTAGAATTCAGTCCTCAACTATGTACCGCAATTTTTCGTGGACCATAGTTGTATTTCATTTTGAAATATTTGTTTTAAAGAAATGTGAACAATTTGATTATTTACTTCTGCAAATACGGTACCTCAGTATATTCTAAAACACCATTTAACATTATAGTCCAATAAATAAAGAAATAGGCTGTTCCAGCATCAATGGTACTAGCACGAATAATGGTCCGGTAAAACGAAAACTTCAGGGTAGAAGGATCACAACCGTCCTTGTAAGTGACTATGAGGGCGGTGAAGTTGAATTGGATACAGATTATGATGTTTCCGGTGTACTCTGCATTTTTACATACAGTGAGTCAGAAGTGGAATAGAAGACGAAATCTGTTAAAATAATGCTAAAGGCATATAGGAGGAATTGTGGCCAGGGAAATTTTGGAAGTGAAGAACAATGGAGCTGTTGTTTCATGTATAGTAAGAAGCGGCAATTACTGAGGTGGCGAGAAATGGAAGACATTTTATTCTATTGAAAGGAAAACATAATAAAACAAATTGAAGACCCCATATGCGTCTCGAAAAAGAGAGATCTATTTTCAATTTCAGAATTACAAGAGAAGTGGAGATTCAAACGATAGAAATAAGCCTGCTGAGAATAGTTCTCAGTATGGTAAATAAACATTATCAGTGAATTTATTTGCATAATATTTTGCTAAGAATGTGTTAGTTTATTTTGATACCGTACTTTTGTTCTTTAATATACACTAACCTGAAAAAAAAAAAACGGGCCAACTACATTTTATTTAAAAATTTTGAAAATTGTAGAATTTTTTTCATAATTGCAGGTGTGCTGAGGTTCATTTAGTTATTCATTTATTTTGTGATATGTAATAGCCAACAATGATCTGAAAAGGACATTCGTTCTTCTTGCAATATTGTGTCTAAACTTCTCGGACTCATTTCAAGCTATGCTGAAGAAGTCTACAGACTGATAAGCTCTCTTGAGGCAGTATTGGATTACTTCATTTTATACAAATGTCACTAAATCCTACCGATTCAGCAAAATGGTTGCATTGATAGAAGATGGGAATAGTCAGCGTTATGTGACTGCAGTTCTTGTGACCATAAGAGCGTTCCAGAAAACAAGACAAGTTAAAGTGAGTGAGAGAACTGTACGAAGAGTCTGGATGAATGTGGGCTGAATTCCAGAAGATCAGCTAAAGGCCCAGAATTGCTCCAGCAACATCGTGTTGAACGACTACGTTTTGCTCACAATCATGCTAATTGGACCTGGGGCAGTGGCGACGAGTGCGCTTCACAGGTGAATCGAGATTTAGTTTACAGATGGACGTGAAAGGGTGTGGAGAAGAGAAGGAGAACGTTTTTCTTCATATAACTTCAGTTCACGTGTGAATTTCCAAGGTTAGTCTGTAATGGTATGGGATAGCATTTAGTATGAAGCTCACATAGAATTTGTTTTCATTAATGGAGGTGCTTTGACTGCTCCAAGATACATCGAGTAAGTTCTAATTTAACATGGGGTACCTTATGCCCCACTTATTGGTGAAACGTACCTGTTAATGAATGACAATGCTCGCACTCGTGTTACAAGAATCATGGATGAGTTCCTTCACGACGTTGGATTGAATAGGATGGCATGGCCAGCAAGAAGTCCTGATATAAATCTATTGAACATGTGTGGGTCTTTCACGACGCTGGATTGAATAGGATGGCATGGCCAGCAAGAAGTCCTGATATAAATCTATTGAACATGTGTGGGTCACGCTGGGAATAGGATGATAGAAGTCCTGATATAAATCTATTGAACATGTGGGGTCTTTCACAGCAAATAAGATGGTACAGAAGAAGTCCTCCCCAAATGTTCTAACGCTGGATAAAGAATGGCTAGCAAAGTCCTGATATAAACCCCATTGAACATGACCAGAAGCTGGACATCCAGAATTTGAAAATCCGAAATGTTCTAAGTAAAGAATGGAATGAATCGACTAATGATAAACCTCAAAGTTTGAATCGGCAGTCACGGGGAGGCAATATTCGCTATTAGTAACATCTGGGTGGCCACAAAATCAGTTGTACATTTGGAAGAATATTGAAACAATTTGTAAGTTTTTACACCTTTTAATTATATCCATTGTTTGGCGCTGAAAATAGGAGCGCAAGTGATAAGAAAAGAGTTTTTTTTTCTGGGAAGCAATGTTTCTTCATTTCGTAATGGGTTTTCTGATTCTCACCTCATAAAAAATTGAGAAACTTTAGGTGGCCCGGTATTTTTGCTGGTGAGTGTAGTAGTTCATTATTGCAGGAAAATGACTTTCAGATTTCACTTTTTTATTGTGTGTTTGTGCAATGTGAACTAATAAAAAGAATCCAGGTTCTTTTCATTTATTTTTAATATTTCTGTGCTAGATTATGTTTCTACCCTTAAATTGAAAACTGAATTTATTGATTTACGAATAATTACAGCTCCAAATATAGACCATTTATGCTTTCAAGCATGAATATATGAGTGGACCATAGTTGGGCAACTCAGAATACAACTATGTACCAATGCTTATTATTTTTTCAACACTTGTAATTAAATAATTCAAACACATATGTCAATATTTATTTAATATAAACTTACAAGAGTCCGAAGCCAAAATTTCACTTAATCTGGATGAATAGTATTGAATATACAAAGAAAAATGTGACAAATGTGGACCTACGGTACTCTTGTCCAAATAGTTACATTGGAAATTTCTTTAACTTTTGTACACAAATAATGTCTTCATGTGTATCAAGTGTTCCATAGTTCTTCAACTATTATTATATTTTATTTCAGAGAATTTCTTTAACTTTGAGATGTAGCCGGTGAAATGAGTTCGAGGTCCAAATAATGAATACCCCGGAAAAACAGCAAGCATGTCTTCGCGCTATGTGTATTTACACAGTGGCTTCAGACAAAAAGATTCTTTCGGTTTGTCAACCATCATTATCATTTTTCAAAATTTCTGGATTTCTGTCCAGATAATTGTCTGTTTATTTCCAGCCGTATATTAATTCGACGCCATTAGCCCCACTGCCCCATTAACATCTGGACAGGTTAAAACTTTTTTATCGTGCCAGAAATTCTACATTGAATGATTTCGATACAAAATCGGTTTTTCCAGGCTGTAGATAACTTCATGTATTCTAATTTACAGTGTGAAATTCTTCCACCTGAAATCCTTTTTCTTCAGTTTTGTCTTAATGTTGTATTTCATTTCAAATCAATTTTCTCTTGTAAAAGGGTAGACCAGCTTGGTACTATTTTTTACTTGTTATTTAACGACACTATTGGGGTCAGAGAAATGGTATTTGGCCCAAGGATTCGCCATAGAAAAACAGCAAAACAGGTAACTTGCCTCCGACAGGGAAACGAACCCAGGCCATCTGGTTTCGCGTTCTGGAGACGCGACAATGACCCATTCCTTACTCCACAGGTGTGGTTTCAACTATACACCCTGGCACAACTTAAGCACGCAAAACGTACTGAAACTACGTTTACATTTTTTTTTCTCCTTGTCGATAAATGCACTTCTTTCTGCAGTCTTTCATTTCATTCCTTAATGAAAATAAAATCTGAAACCTAAATAAGAAGAATAAAAATTATTTGAGTAATTATCAACACTATTAACACGACAAAATAAATAATAATTTAAAAAACAATTGTAAACTAATGAAACACTGAAAAACTATTACGCCACCAGTTATGTACAATTAAAAACATATTTACAAATAACTATGAACATAGTTATTATATAATATAAAGAATAATATAATACAGTTAATCATGAACACTTTTTTTAAAAAGATTGAATAAAATTAAAAAATCAGTTAAAAACCATACATGTTTCGAAGGAATGAATAAAATTAGTAAAATCTTCTCCATCTTCAGTGGTAGTACCACGACGCCGGTATAGATGTTCAAAACATCTAAACCGGCGTCGTGGTACTACCACTGAAGATGGAGGAACTGTATTATAACTTTTTATTAATTTTATTCAATCATTAAAAAGTGTTCATACAACTGTATTATATTACTTTTATTATATATAACTATCTTACTCATGAACACTGTTGCATCTGACCTAACTTATGTAATTTAACTATGAACATTTTCACTCCGCAGGTAAAAATGACGACAATATTTCTGCAACGTAAATGGTCTATGAAGATTTTCATTCGTCTTGCTTATTTCGCATATTGGTATGTGCACATATATGCAAAGAACAATCAGTATTTAAGGCCTGAACACCAGCACATGGCTCTATGTGTTCCTAAAATATTATGCGAGTATGTCACTCCAGAAACTTCCTTACTCGTGTCAATGCCGAGTAACGAATATGAAAACTCCAGAAGAAGCATGCAACTCCCATTGACAAGTGGCCAACAGATGTTGATAGACGACATAATATGGACTCTGAACAGGAAGTATAGCTGGAGTTTTGTGATTTCTCGTCCTGGTTTTCAGACACTGGAATACACTTTAGAGGACAACAGTAAACACAATTACATCATCTTCACATGGCCCGATGAGGAAGAAGACATTGTTTCGAACGTCATCACTCAGATAGAAGATATAACTATACAGGCGTCTATGCATCCTCGAAAACGCTTCTTAGTGGTGATAACAGACATGGGCGATCAGATATCATCAGAAGTGGCGTTGTCTATCTTGCAGGAACTCTGGAGTTCTTCGTTGATTTTGGATGTTCTTATCGTGATGCCGGCTGATACATCACACTCTAGCGTTGCAAGTGACCAAGTTCCCACAGCCAAAAGGAGCAAGTTGTATTTCTACACATGGTTTCCTTATAGTGATATAACAGCTAAGGCCGTACTGTTGGGCGAAAGTAATATGGAAACTGAGGGAAATTTATCAATGACTGATGACCTATTTCCTTCAAAAGTTCCTCTTAAACTAAACATTCCACCACTGAAAGTTTCTTCTTACGAAACAGAAGCTCTTGTTGTACCTGTGGACACTGACTCAGACAAAGAGAACAAACGGTATAATTTTACAGGACCAGAAATGACTCTCTTTCGTGTTATTGCGGAAAAATTAAATTTTTCTTATGAGTTTATTCCACCACCTTCCAGTGAATGGTCAGAGATCGACAGGATGGTTGGTGCCATAAAAAATGTTGCTTTCGGTGCCGCGGACTTAGGAGTCGGCGCGCTTGTCTTGCATGAGAAAGCTGCATCGCTGCTGGATTATACTATTCCACATTTTAAAACAGGTATTACGTGGTTCGTTCCTTGTCCAAAATCCTTAGACAGGCTCGGTAGAATAACATCAATATTTGACACATCAGTGTGGGCACTAATGGGAATAGTAATATTGTTAGTTATGTTAGTCACATGGAGATTAGCTAGGCAACAACATTCGGCAGAGATCACGAGTTTCAGGTCATCAGGTGCATGCTTCTTGAATATGTGGGCCGTATTCATGGGAGTATCCTCATCTGAACTACCTCGAACGTCTGCAATAAGAGTTGTGTTCATGATATATGTTTCATACTGCATCGCAATGAGCACTGTGTTTCAGGCATTCTTCACCAGCTTCCTTGTAGATCCTGGAATGGTAGACCAGTTACACTCTTTAGAGTAGATTGTACATTCCGGAATAGAATATGGCTACACTCGGACTTCATATGTGGAGAACGATCTAGATCCGGGGGATGAAATAATGATGACAGTAGTAAGAGAAGCAAAGAATTGGACAGATGCCGAAAAGTGTTTGACAAGATTGATCTTGAAAGGAGATCTGGCAACACTTAGATCTGAAATTTTCTCAGAATATTTCGTAACGACCACAATGCCTAGCAGATTAAATTCACTCTGCACCGTGGATACTCGCTTTTTGTCCTTTCTGTTAACTATTTACGTAACAAAGAATAGTCCCTTATTGGAACCATTTAACATGGTTATTATACACCTCATAGAAGGAGGTATATTTGAGAAGATTATTATAGATTTCAAACACTCTTGGAGGTACCAGAAAGCACCAGATTTTGATAAATATGTCATTGAAGAGAAAGTTGATGGATACTTCGTTTTTACAACAACACACCTGGCAGTTGCATTCCATCTATTGCTGTTTGGTTATGGTTTAAGTACTTTATTTCTGCTAGGAGAATTAATATGGTATTGTAAATTCAATAAAAAAGTTTCAGAATGCGGATATTCCTACAATTATAAGCGTCGGAACTTATTGTTTCGTCGTGCAGCTGTAGTTCATAAACATAAACTGAACGGGGGTATTATTTTCAGAAATAGCTAAATATATTCACCATATGATATCAAATCCACAGAATTTGGATATATGAACTACGAGAGACGCGGCGTGCATAAGACATACAAAAACAATTGACAGACACAATTAAGTTTTCTTTGTCAGTGTTGCTGAAAAATGTCACCATCAGTAGTCACCACCAATAGATCTATCTGGAATCGGTTTTTTTTGCAAAATAGCGATATTTTCTTTCTATATAGTCTACTTACTGATGATGTAAAAACAAAGAGTCTTTTATTGGGAACATCCAATATCATTGTCAGTCGCCTCACAGAAGGATGACGTATAATTGTGTAATTTGTGAATTATTGTAGGAGATTTCAATGAAGCTTTGTGATATCACAGGAAACCAGATTCTGATAAGAATGATGCTAAAGATGGAGATAAAGACGACGATGTATAATTTGTTTTTACAACGGATCCCTTTTGGGTATTGTTTCATTGTTGTTTTGTCATGGTTTAAGTTTTTAAGAAGAACTGGTATAGACTATTGTACATTTTCAGAGAATTATTCACAAAAGATAGAACTAATACAATAATTAAACGCGTCATTGTGCATTTGCAGTTCTCAATGGGAGACAGAAGGGGTGTATCTCATTGATAGAGTATGGATATTGCTTTCCGTGTGATATCAAATCGTAAAAAAATGATCAAATGAAGTATGAGTGGCGATGTACACAGACGAACGAATCGAATAGTGTAGGGCATAGACCCTATTTACTGGAAATTTATTGATATTGGTGTATGATAATAATCTGAACAAGTAGACTATCAGACACATAATGTAGATATAGGAACGGACGAACTAACACCGACACAGACAAGATAAAGACAACAGCACTGTTCTTATTGTCAGTCATGATGAAAAAGTGTCAGCATGAATGTATTGAAGTCAATTCCTGCGAAATAATAATACTATACAGACAAATATTGTATCAATGTTACCAATTTTAAATAATATTACACGAAAAGAAAATTGAATAAACAGAAGAAACCGACGATGTGGATCTAAACGATAGTTTTGTGTAAACGTTAGGCTCTTAACTTGTCACTCGTTCCAACTCTACGAACGTGGCTCACACATGTCCCTTGTTCCGAGACGAGTAGGTAAATTAGTTCGTCAGAGACTATCCAGAATGCACGCCAGGCACGAGGTTCTATATACATTGCACACGTAATGATTGAACCAGAGGAACCAGAGGAACAGGGGAACCTGAGTGCCCGGAGAAATCCCTGTAGTTCCTGGACTACGGGCTTGCCTAACATAATTTATAAATTCAGGATTTATCGGGATTTTAACCCAGATTCCCTAGCTTGAACTCTAGTTCGGCTTTAGAAGTGTAGGAAGATAGCAATATTGTGGACAGATAATGGAGATGGATCAGTAGCGAAGGCACTACTAGACATGGATAAAGAAGTGAGGAAATATTATAAGGTTAATTTTACCTAAGTGGCTCATCGGAGCGCCTTAACTTACCCCTTAGGTGTTAGTGATTATTATCCTAACCATCAATGTGTCGCGTGGTTCCGTTTACGCTAGTCGTCACGTATGCTGCAATAGTAGGTAATCCATGCTATTTAACCGCAAAATGAAAGTAGGAAATGTAGAAGGCAAACTAACATACTATTTTCTCGTACGTATTTCTGCACCTGGAATTAATAAATTACAAATTTGTAGCATATTAATGTACTTATAGATCTCATTTGACGTATATGTGAACGTTATCTTCCTATTTAGCACTGCTATCAGATTTCACAGATTGAATCTACCTGGTGCCTCTTTTATTCAAACCACACACACTGTTAGTATGATCTAGACACACTCACTTCTTACATCATCAGGAACATCAGCTTCTGTCCCTGTTTCTTTAATATTAAGAAGGGGCGTGTGACAGTTAGACCAGGAAACGGAGACTGTTGTTCAGTTCTGATTTAAATACTGTAGATGGATACGTCAGGGATAGCTAACAGAAGACTCCAATCCAATCCGACGAAACCAGTACTTCACTTGTTGTCTACCATGACTGTCACCCAGCAAACGTTAAGCAATAAAAAAGGAAGAAACTATTATGTTTGTCATAAGTACATAAGTCAGCACTGTTGTCTCTCTTCTCCAAAAGCCCTGCAGTAGTTAAGGGTCAGACGCAGGTTTCAGTCCCGGTCAGATCTGGGATTTTTCATCGTTCCGTCGCCATTTCTCCATTTCGTCGTCATTCCATAGTAATCCCCGATCACCGGTTGACGACGCACGGAGGAGTCTGGCCTATGGACGAGTGGGAAGGCTTGCTCGAAACCTGGGTAGCAGTGAACCTTTGTGTAATCAGCTGCTATGAGTTTGGGAATGCGCCTGGCTTGAGGGTTAGCGCAATATATCGTAACAGGTCGCAGTGCTGGGCCATAGTGCCCCCTCCCGTAAATTCCTTTCCATCCCATTATTTCACTGCATTGTCAGTTCAGAGTCGTACCAGTATGCCCAGAGATATCAGCTTTTACAGCTCGCACCCAAATATTTTTTTCAGTTCATGAACGTAATAATAAAAATCCAGACTGACACGTAAAATATAAATTCAGACAATAAACATAGGACAAAATGTAGAATAAGTACAGTATTGCACATATGAGTGGAGGGTTATAGAGTTACATTGTATTGTTCAATAGAAATTAACATTCCCTAAATAATTTTTTAAAAGTAATGTAAAAAATACGCGTTTCATAAGTAATGTAATTACGTAGATATGAATAGTGTCAAAATAGGCCTATACTGTGCAGGCTGAAGTTGCTAAGTGACGTAGACATATTATATGATTGTGATTAATTTTATACATTTATTTTATGTGTGTATAGTATTTTATATCTATGTGTGAATAATTTTGTGCATTTATTTTATGCGTGAATGGCATTTCATAGTTGTTTGAACTGGAAACGATTCTGGTTACTCCAAACAATTATTATTTTTCTTTTGCTGTGATCCAATTACTGTATACTCTAACCTTTACCCGTTACTCAAACTGGAATATTCTGCTATTAAGAAGGAGTGTCCCATGTCTTCTGGCCTGGACCTCTACTCCGATCACTTGCCTCTAAAAGGTAGAAATGTAGAGGTTGCGAACAAAACCGGTAATTTTCAAAATAGTATACATTTTCAGGAAGTATAACAAATTGTATCCAGCCTTCACTGTACTCTAAAAATCTTTTGGAAATGTTCGGTTTTGTTTGGAAATGTGAGGGAAATGTTTATTTTTTGTTCGGAAAGGAGCTATTTGACATATATAAAGGTCAACATGTTCGCTACTTACATCAACGGTATCATGGAGTAACGAATATAATATTACACTGTAATTATGTAGTAAGCATCGGCCAGAGAGTCTTCCAGTAATAAGGGTACAGAGAAGATGAGCTTACAATACCAATTACAAACAAACTGTATATTTTAATTACATTTTCAAAATTATGCTATGACTGAAATATTGTGGGTCCCTTTACACTGTAACTGTAAAATACAGTATGTGCCCTGGACCCAGAGAGGATGGCGACCTCGCCGTTGCTTACTAAATAATCAACCGTACCCTAACACCTTTGCAATAATTTCAATTAAAATACATTTGGCTCAACTAATTTGAATGCACATTGCAGATATCCTTCACTTTCATTCTATTCCACCATGGAACAATGAATAGGACTGTAACTCTTTTACAAGGAGTTCAGTTAGCAATTAGATATTATCACTCTTGCACATACTGTAAGTGGAAATGGCCGATCGTGAATGGATTGGTAATTGCAACACATACAGATTGTTGGAAATATCCATTTTTGATACAAAAAAGGCAAAAAAAATATTGGCATTAGTATGGTATGAAATTATTAGATTTGATTGAAAATACTGATTTTACTATACTTTCTCACGGAAATGGCCGAGTTAGAATAAAACAGTAACATATTCAGAAAGATGTTCTCTAAACACATCGAAACTGTAAAAAAAAAAACACCCATTTTTTTGTTTCCGGTCTAAATGACCGGTTTTCTTCGCATCCTCCACAAATAACTTTGTATGAATGGTGAATTTGCAAAACCACTTAAGTCCCTATAAGTAATTTTGAGAAAATTAAAGAACACTATTTTTGGCCTCACTGAACCATATTGTTACAATATAATATTTTATATGTAAGAGATATGCAAGAGAAATAGTTTTAGTATAAAAATTCGTACTTTTGCACTCTTCTTCAGATCATAAAAAATGTAATTATCTTCAGGACTCAAGTTGTCCTGCAAATTAACTTCAATCCTGCTCCATAATTATTACGTTACTGACACATAAACATGTTTAACTAAATGTATTTATATCAAAATCATAAAATTTCCTGATTGCAATTGTTGAACAACATTATTTTGAACAATTTGTTAATCACAAGAGCACAGACCTCTGATGGAGAAATGTATGATGTTCAAGAAATGTTACTGAGCACTTATTGCCATTAAGATTTCGATTAGTGTGTTGTTCTTATTTTGTCCCGAACACCTGTCTGCAAAAAACCACAGTTCTTAGTATACTGAATGGGACAGAGTTATTGAACTATTTATTTAATTATTCTGGTAGAGTTAAGACCATGAGGCCTTCTCTTCCACACTACCAGAAGTGAAATACATAACGAAACAATAACAAAAATAGTAAAGTCATACTTAAGTATAAAAATCATTTTCATGCACAATAAATAGCTTACATGGAATATAATGAAATATTAACTAAACATGATACACAATTAAGTTATTAGAATTCATATCCTAATTCTACTTTATAATAGACATAATGACAATTTATGTACACATAGAATAACCTATAAAATCGGCTAACACTCACAAATCAATATATTGTAAAAGTATGTAATTCTTAATTTAAATTGATTAACCGTTCGGCAATCCCTGACATGACGAGGTAAGGAGTTCCATAGGCGACAAACACATACTGTGAAAGAGGAAGAATAGAAAGGGGTACGGTGATGAGGAATAGATAATAAGACCTGATGTTGATATTCAAAGCGAGTTCTCAGATATTTTGGAGTAGAAGTGAACAATATTCTAAACAGAACAGATAAAGAATGTGTTTTTCTACGTTTCTTTAGGCGGACCCATGAAAGAACTTCAAAAGATGGCGTTATAAGATCAAATTTACGAGTATTGCAGATGAAGCGGACACACACATTATGAGCACGTTGTAGTCTTTCAGCTAAATTGACAGTTATATTTGTCAAGAGAGAATCGCAATAATCAAAATGGGGCATGACTAGTGATTGAATAATGTTTCTTTTTATGGAAAGAGGCAAACATTTTCGCAACTGATTTAGTGAGTGGAGCAATGAAAATATTTTGTTACAGATGTGAGTTAGGCCTACTTGACTATTCCAGTTTAGATCTCTGTCCATTAATAATCCAAGATTTTTTTACAGTGTCGCTATTCTTAATAAACGATCCTTTTATTGACAGTTTTCGTATGGCTTTGTCGTCAATTGTACTGAGTAAGCTCTGATGTCCCATTACATTTGCCTGCGATTTTCCTGGGTTTAACCTGAGTCCAAACCTTTGTGCCCATATATAGATCGAGTTTAGGTATTCAGTCATTGTGGTCACTGTATCAGTTAGTTCGTCAGGACGAAAGTGTATATAGATTTGTAAATCGTCGGCAAACGAGTGGTATCTGCAGTGTTGTATGGTTTTTGTCACGTCGTTAATATACTTATATCGTAAATAGTAGACGATCTAACACCAACACTTGGGGAACTCCAGATTTCGTGAAGCGCCATTCAGAAGAGAAATTACCAATTAATGTACACTGCTGGCGGTCACGAAGATAGGATTGAAACCAAGCGACAGCATTATTCGATAAATTCAAGTTTTTCAATTTACATAAAAGGAGGTCAATATCAACAGTATCAAAGGCCTTGCTGAAGTCAAGTAAAGTCAATAATGTCAGTTTACTGTTATCAGTAGCTTCGCGTATATCTTCATTGACATTCAGTAACGCAGTTATGGTGCTCTAGCCATTCCTATATCCTGATTAGTAATCGTCAAGTAAGCTGTTATGGTTTAAGTATGCTGTCAGTTGCTTGTGTACAATACGTTCAGTACTTTTCATAATGCAGTAAGGATGCTAATAGGTATATAGTCGTCCGTAGAAGATGGAGTTTAATTTTTGAGGAGAGGACGGATGAGAGTAGTGTGCAGGAGAATTATTACATACCTCATTGAGACTTTCTTGGCCTGTCCCTCATGGTAGAACAAAAGGACATTACACTAGTTTTAATGTTGTGCACAGAAAAAGCTGGGACGGTAAGCTGGTGATAGCAGTACATATCATGAACTGGTGTTTAGGCAAGCACACATTTTTCATGTAGTAAAATGTGACAGCAAGAAAATCCTTTCTCTCGATGATTAACTTAGATCCATTTTTCAATACATTTTACTTCCACTACAAGTTTACTGAGCATATAGCTTTTCAGTTTCATGCTCTGTTCTTCAAACATAATAAATTTTCACAACGAAAGAATTACCCTTATTTTGTCAGCTGATTGTATGATTAAAATTATATATTATGTATGATTCTTCAGTACTTGACAGGTAAAATAATATAAGTCTAGGAGGACTAAAGCCGTTTTACACCTTACAGTGGTTGGAAGTGAAGAGAGCTGCGGTCGTAAGTCACGCTACATTTTATTACCCATAATTCAGTACATGATGTAAATATGTTATACATCGCAAAGATCAAATCCAAAGTCAAAGGTATCAATACACAAAGTCAAAGATATTATTACGGTGTTCAAGCTTCCACAACCTCCGCACTCTAGTCGACCTCGAGGGGAACGACCAGCTGCACGGGGCGTACGATTAGGTGTCCATCTGTTGTGAGCAGCATCACCGTTATGTTGTCATCTCGTCCTCGTCGCAGTTCCTTGAAGACAGTTTCTCCCACATGTGGCGGCGACGGACGTCTTCCTGGAGCAGGACCAAGTCTCCTACTCGTAGTGTTACTCCCTTCCCTGTAGTCTGCCGGACATGGTGACAGTTTCTCAACTCTAGAAAGGTATTCCTTTCTCCATCTTTTCAAAAAGCCTCCCGGTCTAGATGGGTTCCGCCAAGTTGGTAACTGGGGGATACAATGGTGGCTCTCGTGATTTTCTTTTCGGCCATTTTTAGTCTCATCACCTACCACCCCTCTTCGTTCTCTCGTCATTTTCATCGCTCTGTTTCTCTCTGGCGGCCGCCATTGCATGAGGAACGTCCACCACATCATCACAGCCATTTTCACCTCCCCATCTTCGCTGTTAGTTTTGCCACGTCCGCCACCATGACGGGATTTATTAAGGATGCCTGATGAGGCTTCATTCTTCTTCCACTTCTAGTTATTATATCCATTTTCAGGTTATGATTCTTAAGCTTATAACTCCCGTCTCAACAGCGGGGATCTTTCGTATCTCCGTGGTCCTGTTCCACGGTTTCCAGTGCGACTACCCAATTGTATGGCCCGACAGGGCGCCCTGCAACGAAGCAATAGTGGAACCTTCGTACTGCCACTATATGCAAGGTTATGTGCCGAACTCGTACCAATGGTCAAGTACACTCACGTATAGCCCCAATGGGGGCCCGGACCGTTTTAGGCGTCCCGGTGACTGGCCTTGCTCGCCAGGGCGAATATATCGCTCCGACGTGCTACCGCTGACTTATGGGTGTCGCAGTGTAATCAACCATAAATTCCCTGAAGCTGCGTGCGGTCTCGGATTGCGGATATTCCCGTGGGAGGGGCATAAAACTGCGACATGCCTCTGGTGTAAAACTTGCCATTTGGTGTTTAATATCCAGTTTGAAGAGTAACTTGCGTGATGTGGCTTCCTTGGAACATGGTTGTGGGTTGGGGGGGGGGGTTCTCATAGCCAGCACAACCCGAGAAAAATGTTAGGTGTATTTCTTCCGCCCCCCTGGTTGCAGGCTGACGCCGACGGTTCCGCAGGGGTGGCAGTTCAAAATGTCCTCGCGCTCCAACCTTCCTTCAACTCAAAAAACTAATAATACAAAGAAACGGAGAGTGGCTGATGCCATTATGATTAATCCCGACTTAGTAAACATTGTTGTGCAGCCTGAGAGATATATCAACATGACTCTTGACAGCACAGAAAAGAAGATGAAAACATGAACTCGTTTCACATAAAGCGAGCCCTAGATCAGTTGGTCGGAAAAGTCAAGAATGCAAACCGCCTAAGAAATGGAAGTCTGCTCATAGAATCATTACATCCGAAACAGAGTGAGACTCTGTTACAGGCGAAGTTGTTAGGATCGTACCCCATTAATCTTGAACGTCAGTTCTCACTCCACAGCACACGAGGAGTCATTCGTACGAAAGCTCTAGATGGTTTGTCTGACGAAGAAATTCAACTAGAATTAGCGGATCAGTCTGTCTCCAAAGCATGCGGACTAACTGATAAGAAGGACGGACAGACGTTCCCCCTGTGTACAATTTTCTTGACCTTTGAAATTTCCTCTCTCCCAGAGGTTGTCTACGTTGGGTATGAACGTGCTTCTGTCCGTGCGTACCTATGTCCCTAAACCTTTACGGTGTTTCCGTTGCCAGAGGTTCGGACATACGCAAAAGCATTGTACAAATACCACCGTTTGTGCAAAGTGCGGAGAGTCTGATCATGCGCTCTCGCCGACCATTGTGTCAATTGTGACGGGGACCATACATCAAACTCAAAAGTCTCCCCGGGAAACACTGAGGAGAAAGACATACAGGAATATCGTTTGGAACAAAATCTTACGTTTTTCGAGGTGCGGAAGAAATATTATGAAGACAAAAATAAAAATAAGAAACCAACGTATGCGTCAGTCCTTAATAAATCAACCCAAGAAACTAATGCATCTACACAAATGCCACCCATCGCAGCCACAAAAGTTTCTGATAAAAGTTGAATCCTCGACACAAACCTTTGTCGATTGCTCCACCCAGACAGAGACTGATGATAGCTGTGGCCTTACTATCTTGCCGTATGTCCGCCAGTCTCTTCCGGAGACGGCGAATACAAGCGACTCTAAACCTGAGAGGCGGTCTCGACGTCGCACAACCCTATCAGAGGACAGATGAAAAAAAAAGACAGATCTCGATCTCGATCTCGATGTGGAGAACGCCGTACGGTGAGTGAATCACCACAGCGTGTCAGTAAACAATCTATAAAACCGAGTGGCGTCAAAGGAAGTAAAAAGAACCAATCCCCTGTGAAACCACCATGAAACAATTATGTTCACAAATATAATACAATGGAACGTGAACGGTGTTCGCAGACGCTATACAGAACTACAGCAACTGGTCTCACATGAACAACATACAGTTTTCTGTCTTCAGGAAACACACCTCCGGCCCGAATATTCTCTGAGTCTTCGGGACTACAAAATCTATCGGTATGATCATGTAGCCGGTGTACAAGCCAACGGAGGGATTGCTATCCTAAATAGAGACAAAATATATTCCTCAGCCATTGTTATTCTTAGCCATCATCAACTTACAGCTGTCAGAGTAACCTTACCATCTATCTCTTTTACAGTCGCTTGTCTATACTTTCCAACCGATTCACATTCACAAACAAGGTTTTGCAGATTATTGCCGCACAACTGCCCGCGCCATTTCTTCTTTTCGGAAATTTCAATGCTGTTCACCATAACTGGGGCTCGATGAGAGAGGACGAAAACTAGTAAAATTGTGTACCCGCCTGAATCTTATTGTTCTTAACACAGGCGAAACCACCCATCTATCGATTGCCCATGGTACATACTGCATGATAGACCTCTCCATTTTTAGCCCAGTTTTGTCTACATGCTTGGAATGGTCGGTCATCCGTGATCTTCATGGTAGTGACCACTTCCCATTTCGAGTACACCTTTCCGCAATGCGTCTTTCGGAGTCTCGCTCTCCTAACTGAGTTATAAAGCAGGCTAACTCGGTTTGATTTTCGGAGTCCTTGAGTTTTACTGAACGTGAATATGATAATGTGGATTCCATGATTGAGGAATTCTCAAATAAGGTGATAGAGACTGCTGAATTGAAGATCCCCATGTCACCCTGCAGACCAAGACTCATTTCTGGTGGATAGAAGAGAGCAAGGAAGCTATCCGAGAACGGACACGTGCCCTTCGCCTCTTTGATCGTCATTCAACCTAAGATAATTCTGTCCCGTATAAACGTCTCAGTGCTCGAGCATATCTTATTATCTCTGACTTGAAAAAGGTGTCCAGAACAAAATAGGTATCATCTTTAACGAAGAATGTCCCAGCTAAGATAGTCTGGAACAAAGACCGTCGCATAATAGGGAAATGTAGTTCTGGTATTCCGGCTCTTCTTAATAAGGAAATATAACTACAGATCCAGTAGAAATAGTTGAGCTACTAGCTACTTCTTTTGCTCATGTAAGTAGCTCAGCACATTGTCACCCAGCATTTCTAACACACAAGAGAGCTGCAGAAGAACAAAATTTGTGTTATACCTCTAATATTATGACACAATATAATGCAAAGTTCACGTCCCCTGAACTGCAAACGGCATCGAGAAATCCCATGGCACCTCCACAGGTCCTGATAATGTCCATAACCGACTGCTACGCAATTTATTTCCAGCTGGTAAGTACTTCCACTTAGACATATACAACAGAATTTGGTCTGAAGAGACATTTCATTCTTCTTGGCGATTGGCCACAGTAATTCCAGTCCAAAAAACTGAGAAGGACACATCATTGCCTATTAATTACCGACCTATTTGTCTAACGAGTTGCGTGTGTAGGGTTATGGAGAAAATGATCAGTAAACGCCTTCTGTGAGTACTCGAATCGAAAAACCGATTATCCAGGATTGAGTGTGGGTTTCGTAGCCACAGGTCTACTATAGACCATTTAGCCCGGTTACAAGGCCACATTAAATACTTTCCTCTAGAAGGAACATCTCGTGGCTATCTTCCTTGACCTGGAAAAAACATAAGTACCACTTGGCGATATGGAAAACTTCGCACTCTCCACAACTGGGGTGTTCGTGGTATTTTCCCTGCTTTTATTGCCAACTTTATGGCAGAGCGGTAGTTCTGAGTTCGCATAGATACCACACTTTCTACTTCTCATCTTCAAGAAAATGGAGTTCCGCAGGGGTCTGTATTGAATGTGCTTCTATTTTACATTGCACTTAATATTATAGCCCACAGCATAGACCACCGAGTATCGGCTTATCTATAAGCTGATGATTTTAGTTTGTAATACAGTTCGAGATATGTGCCATCTATCGGACGACAAATAGAACTCGCCATCAACGTATTGTCTGATTGGGATCGTCGCAATGGTTTCAATTTCTCACTCAGAAGACGCAATACATTCATTTCTATAATCAACGTGGATTACATCCCCACCCTGAACTACGTCTCGACGAAGTAGATTTACAATATGCAGAGACTGCTAAAATTTTGGGACTCATCTTTGAATATAAGCTATCTTGGGAGGCACATATACGCGACTTCAGATGGCGATGCGAAAAATCCTTAAAGCATATACTTCGCCTCCTGTCAGGGGTGCGCTGGGGTACAGACCGAATAGTTTTTTACGCTTGTATCCTCTACTTCTACGGTCAAGACTTCATTATGGATGTTTTATTTATGGCTCGGCAAGAAGATTTACAATTCGAATATTAGACGCAGTACACCATCAAGGTCTGAGACTCGCAACGGGAGTCTTACGAACTAGTCGGATAGAGTGTCCCTACTGCGAGTTTGGGGAATTGTCTCTGTATCGGCGACGAAACATTTTGTTGTTCGCATACGGACTAAAACTGCTAACACATCCTGGGCAAAATACATTCGATAACTTTCATTGCTCCTTGTTTGTTTACCGGTACCAGAGAGAATCTACGGCGTCCTTCTCCAACTGGCGTCCGGTTTCGTGACATTCTCTTTGATCTGGACATCACACTCTCAAAATTTATGGGAATTCAACACCCTCGCACTCCGCCGTGGATTATGATTCGACCCCTATTGGATTTATGCCTGAGCCAAAGTTTTAAATCCTTTACACCCTCTTTTATTTATCCTCAAAATTTTAATGAATTGGTATCACTATTCCCCGATTTTAGTCTAATTTTTACTGACGAATCCCGTGTTAATGATTGTGTAGGTTGGTCCTTCATCGCAAAAGTGAAACATACAATTTTAAGATAACGTCATATACCAGTGTTTTTAGTGCGGAATTATATGCTGTCTACTTGGAATTATTGTTTTTAACCAGGGAACTTCTAGGCAGACATCTTATCTGCTCCGATTCTTTAAGTGCCATTCAGTCTCTTCAGTCCTTCTACTCTGACGATCTTCTTATTCTACGAACCCATGCTGTTTTCAACTCACTCCTGTCGGGGTTCTGACGTCGGAGTAGTGTGGATCCGGGACATGTTGGGATTCCAGGAGATGAGGTAGAAACTGCAGATAAGGACGCAGCATTGAATGGTACACTGGTGTATTATCGTGAGAAGTGGCGAGACGTCTCCAACACTTTGAAACTTTTAATTTGGCAGCAATGGGAGGAAGAACGGTCTGCACAAGAAGGGAAATAATTACGTATGATAAAGGAAAGTGTTCGGGAATGGGATTCGTCTAAAGAGCGTCACGACGTGAAGAAGTTTTAGTTACGCGGTTGAGGATTGGCCACTGTCGTTTTACACATGGCCATGTTTTAAATAGTGAACCTATTCCGGTGTGTGACACGTCTCATGTTCTAGTTTAGTTAGTTAGTTAGTTAGTCAGTTAGTTATTTAGTGCGATAGTTAGTTAGTCAGTTAGTTAGTTAGCTATTTAGTGGGGTTAAAAAAGGGAGCGTCAGCTACTATGGCTATTTGCGCCCTTCTCTAAAATCATCCACTAAACACGAACACAACACAATAACCAGAATACGCAAAAGAACGGAAAAGCGTTGTCACGGTGAAAACGAGGCTCCCCACGTAGCAGATGGCCATGCGTTAGATGACAGTGGCCGATCCTCAGCCGGGTGAGTAAGAATGCATCGTGTTGTGACGCTCTTGTGGACGAATCCCAAACGCGAACAGTATTCTTTATTCTTCTTAATTTATTTCCCACTTGTGCAGACCATTCGCTTTTCCATTGCCACCATAACGTATGTTTCAAATAATTTTTAATATCTTGCCACCTCTCACGCCAATACACCTCACACCAATTTATAGCACAGTCCCTGGCTGCAGCATCCGCTGCCTCGTTTCAAGGAATGCCAACCGTAGTGGGAATATAATGGTGTAGCAGACGGTTGACTCAAACTCGTTTTCTACTGCGCATGTCGTCACTAGGGAAGCAGCAGCGACGCGCTAATTCGCTCCGCAGTGCTCGAGGAACAAAAGAAACAGCTGTTGTGTGTACGTGCACAGGGTTAATTCTTTGTTTATATATTATATTGAATGTTATTCTTGTATCAGTAATGCTATTAATGTGACACATGCTATTAGTTTAGGTTTCCGAAGAATGAAGACTTGGCAAGACAATGGTTGCATGCTTGTAGAAGGGAGGATGAAGTTAATTTACAGCACGATGAGTTTTCTCGCATGTTACTAAATTTTATTTGCTTCGCAACTCATTTGCAAAATATATTTTCATGTTAAACTTATTGTTTTACTTATTCCATATATTGCTTTGAAGGAAAAGAAATGGGGTAAAAATCTTAAGATTTAATGTTGTTTCAGCTCGAATATGTTCACTTCATTTTGAGGAGTCAAGTTACGAAGAACCTTTAAAGCAGAAACTCCTAAATTATGAACCAAAAAGCAGTCGTAATCTGAAAGTAGACGCTGTACCCACAGAAGCTCTGGCGCAGTCTTGCTTGAAACGAAAATCAACAGATAATCTGAGATTGGACAGATGTGAAAAACGGAGAAGGAGAAATGAAATTCATGACATCATTGCCAATAGTTCATGTACTCTTCAGGCCACTTCCAAAACCAATTCAGACGAACATGTATCAGAGGATAGTGCATTAGACCTAAATAACGAAAAGTAATTACAGCATTATAACAACTATTAACTAGTATGTTCCTGTGTATCATATTGTTAAAATTTTTCACATATGAGTCGCTCCCCAGAAGGGAGTAATTTTCTCATAGTTCTTCAAAACTTTCTAAGCTAAAAAGACTTAATTACATGTCTCATAAAATGTTAAAGCTGTGTTATCTTTTAACAACTTCCAGACAGAAAAGGCTTCAGTAAATGGAAGGATTCAATTGTCTCGAATGACAATAGAGCAGCAAAAAAAAGGCGTCAATCAATGGGCATAAAATAATTATTTTCTCGCTTAACCCTAGCATTATCACGGTTGGGAAAAAATTGCCCACCCTTTTTATTTTCTAAATTTTTTTGAATTAATGAGATCTGACAGCTTTCACCTTTACTATATTTGTCTCTAACATGATAAAGTATGCACACATGTGTTCTGTTTCAGATTTCAAATATAGCAGACTAATAATTTGAAGTATTTGTTAGTGGAAGGATTTTACCCACCCTTGGCATTTCATATGACCTACACTTTTAAACATTTTCTAGTTTGAATTCTGTGATTTTGTCCATTGTTGTAACTGTTTGTAATGCCGTTAAAGTCGTTTACTGTTTCAATTCTCCACTTTACCATTTACTTGCAGTGTAGAAACTTGAGTTGGTAAATTTGTTCTTTCTTTATTGGTGTTTATTCAAATCTAGTTGTATTCAGGGATACAGAACATAAACATGAGTTGTTTTGTGGATAATAGCAGCTTTAATGTTTTGGATGAAAGTGATATTATAGTGCTATTGGAAATTGATTCACCGGCGGAGTTGAAGAAAGAAAGTTGTAGTGAGGAAGATAATACAGAAGTGGTTAGTGAGGGTGAATCAAGGTCTATTTCAAGTACAAGAAAGCCGTTTACATTACGAAAATTAATGTCAGATGTGGAAATTGTGGACTTAATTTGTGTAAAATATTCAGATATTAAAATTGTGTGCAGGAACATTTTGCTAAAAGAAATAAGCAGAATCACTGGAATGAAAACTGATGTGTTTTTTAAGTAATGTAAAAATGTTGACGATGAAACTTTATTGAACGTACTTGAGGAGCTAGGAATCAAAACGCGTGAAGTCCACATTTTATCGAAAATGCGTTTTTTTTTCAATTTGCCTTCTTTTAGGGACACTTCATCATGCTACACTTGACATTTGTTGCAATTCACATTTTCAGCCTCTTTAAAGCCAGCCTGAAATCGAAGGTCTGATTCAGAACGTATTCTGTCCATCACCCTGAATGGATCAAACCGAGTTAAGTCCATGAACTTAAGATATCTTCTAAAGAAAGCAGTACACCAGAATGAACGTAATTAATTAGACACCTGCCTTTAACAAATATTCATTATTGACTCTTTTCTAAAGTTTGCTTGTTGCTACCTTTAAGTTCATGCAGTAAGATTTAAAAGGACGGGTTTATTGCATGAAATCTCTATTTAAATCTCCACGCGCAGACAGTGAATTGGTGATGTGCGGTAAGTGGCATTTAAAGGCAGGTGGAGGTCGTTTGCAATAAACATGGGTCTTTTACTACAAATGGTGATATTATACTCATAATTTGGTAACAGTTTGAACAGTATGTTAAGTTTCGAAAGACTCCAGTACAAAACATTTCTTGTGAGATTTACAAACTTTGCAGGTTCTCGCTGGCTTCTTTTCCTGTGGGTGGTAGGTATTTGACGGGAGGGGGGGAATATGCCCAACAGTTTGCTTATAATATTGTCGTCGTAACCCTCTATAAAATGCCTGCTTCCAGGTCAAGTTGAAGATTTGTATAGATCCTTTCCTTCCTGGGTTTGCTTCCCTTCACGGTCTTACATGCAATTACGTTGACATTGAAAAGCTGAAAAGTACCATAAACATTATATTGAAGAAACATTTCTGTAGTTTTTTTTTACGTATTTTCCCATAATGGAGAAGGGATATAAGACTTCATTCTGACGCTGACCTGACAGTCAACCCACAACATAACGTTATTGTACTCTATTACGCCCTTCAGTTTCACCACTGTTTATTCCCCTTCATTTGTTACCCTTTTTTCCTTTATGTTGGCCATGTGAAAGTTGTGCTTCGTAGACAGACCTTTTCTGTCATGTCACTTTACTGCCAATAACTCTTACAAGACCTCGATTCTGATTCCCTTTCTTAAACTTTGTTCATTCCACTTGGAATGCAGGACAGAACTTCAATGCACTTTTATTCAAACAGTTAGAATTCTGGAAAACCCTTCGCGTATATTTAGAGGAAAATAACTCCTCTTCTTCACGAAAGATCGTTTTACAACATACAACAACCCTCTAAATAGACAGCTTGAAAAACTGCATTTGACAGCTTGAATGAAAACTGTAAATAAAAGTCGCAGGGTCACAAAGACGTCATGTCTAGATGGCTATGCTTTGGGAGCGCATCACAAGACGTTAGTAGGGAAGGGATTAGTTAATACAGCTTCTTGGTATTCATAATCAATTAACCTATCCCACTTAAAAACCTTACGGAGCTGAGCTGAGCTGAGCTAAGCTAAGCTAGCAAGCTGCGAGAGAGTCTGCAATGCTTCCCGCGTGACGTCATCACGTAGTAGAAGAACGGGCGAGGCTGCGAACTGCTTCACCATTATATTCCCACCACGATGCCAACATGAATCGGAGTCCACACACCCCAATCTCAAAGTCAGAAGTTTGAAGAATGTGGAAAAGTTCCCGGGTTCTCAAAACAAGCGTATCATCAGAATTAAGACGCTGCAGGGACTCAATGTCGCTTAGAGATTCGGAGCAGATAAGAAATCTGCCACAGGGTTGTCTAATTAAAAACATAAAAACTGTAAAAAAACATATAATTCTGCGGTAAATACATTGGTGTACTGGCTCTATTTATATTTATATATCTGTCCATTTGCAACAAAGTAAAAACTAATGAATAATTTGGGGACTGTGATAAAAGTTAACTAAATCGAACTCTGTAAACAAAAGCTGGTGTAAAATTTTTAAAACATCGGCTCAGACGTACGTGAAACATTGGACGTCTCATAGTCCACGGTGGAGTGGTGGTATACTCCAGAGTGGGAACTGTTGGCAAGCAGATTTCAAGCTCGGACAGCATTTCTCGAAACACCACAACTGGTGGACCATGTCTGCGTGGATTTTCACTGTATCGGCCGTAATGAGACAGATGGTAAAAGGAATCGTAAGAATTGTGCTCGGGCTGTGAGCAGAACTTGACAGCATAGAGCACAATAAGACAGTACGTTGCCGATACAGTGATGGTTCACCCGCTTTGCAATACAGGCCCTCTATCCGAATCGTGCGGAAGGCCCCTGTAGCGAGTTGTATTATTAGATGGTGAATAGTGTCTAATTGACATAACTTGGATTTACTTGATGATCCATAGATAAAACACTCATAATCCAGGTTTGACCGGATAAGGGCACGATAAAAACGTAAAAGCAATATGCGGTCTGCACACCTGCGAAACCCTGACAAAAGGCGTGAAATTTTTAACAATTTTTAGCAACGCCTTCTCAGATCACATATATGTGCCTCCCACGTTAATTTATAATCAAATATAAGCCCCAAAACACGCAGTGTTTGTATGTGTAATTCCACTCCATTAAGTCGCAGTTTGGGATGTGGATGGAGTCCACGATGGTTGTAGAAGTGACATACTGCGTCTTTTAAGTGGAGACTTGAAGATGTTCATTAGAAAGTGTAGTGCGAACTCGAACTCGGAAATACCGCTCTGCCATGAATTTCGCAACAAACGTTGGGAGATTGCCACGAAGTCCCCAATCATGCAGAGATTGTAGAATGCCACACCGCCATGTGGTATCGTAAGCTTTATCTACACCAAGGATGTCCGCTACAACATGCTCCATCTTGAGGAAAGCATTTCTAATGGCGGTTATCAGCCGAAAAAAGGTGGTCTGCGGGAATTCTGTGCTTGCGAAAACAACATTGGATATTAGATAATCGGTTTTTCGATTCGATTACACACATAACGCGTTTGTTTATCATTTTTCCATCACCTTGGATACGCAGCTGGTGAGACAAATTGGCCTATAACTACCAGGAAAAAGAAGGATCCTTTCCCGGTTTCTAGACAGGGGATTACAATCGCAGAACGCCAAGGAGATGAAAATACACATTCAGCCCAGATTCTGTTGTATATTGACAGATGAAAGGTATTTCAGCCGGAGGAAAATGGCGAAGCATGCGGTTACGGATGTTATTAGAGACAGGGGAAGTGTCAGGGGATGTGTCTAGTCCCGCCTCCAGCTCTTCGGATGTAAACGGTGCATTGTAGAGTTTAGTGTTTTTTGATATGAAGTTCAGGGTTAGTTTTTCAGCAGTATTCTTGATTTTTAGAAATTCCGGGTCAGAATTATTTGACTTTCTTATGTGTGCAAAATTGGTAGCAAATGTTTCAGCAATTTCTATGGGAAAGGTGGTCGTTACTCAATTGTTCAGAATTCCCGGATATATTGAACTGCGTTTCCCCATTATCCGACGGACTTTGTCTCATACGATGTTGGATGGGACGTTCTCTTATAATGAATTGACGTAGTTTGTTCAGGACGTCTTCTTAGCATCGCATACAGTGCGACGAGTTTTTTCTCGAAGACGTTTAAACTGGACAAAATTTTCTTCTGTCGGATGGCTCTCAATTTGTCGTAAGGCACGTCTGCGGTCTCGGATTGCATCCCTGCAGGCATCCGTCCATCAGGGGACAGAGAAGCGTTTTGGTCTGCAGGACGACCTGGGGATAGATAATTCCACTAACTTAATAACCACATTTGAAAAGTTCTCTACGACGGAGTCCACACTTTGTATCGGTTATCATCGAATGATATGGACTCCGAATATCCGACCATTCCGCCAGTTTGGAGATCGAGATTACCCAGGAAGTAAAGCGGACATACGCATTCGAATGGGATAATGGTCACTACCATATAGGTCGTGAATTATAGACCATTCGAAATGCGTGGAAAAAATTGGCTACAAATGGAGAAATCTATCATGGAGTATGTATCGTAAGCCAAGGAGAGGTGCGTTTTTGTAATTGGGTTATTTTGCGACGCTGTATCAACATCTAGGTTACTTAGCGTCTGAATGAAATGAAGGTGTTAGTGACAATGTCGGTGAAATGAGTCCGGGGTCCAGCACCGAAAGTTACCCAGCATTTTCTCGGATTGGGTTGAGGGAAACCCCCGGAAAAAACCTCAACCAAGTAACTTGTCCCGACCGGGATTCGAACCCGAGCCACCTGGTTTCAAGACCAGACGCGCTGACCGTTACTCCACAGATGTGGACGAGGTGTGTTGCTTCCCCTGAATTCTGGGTAAGAAGTTTTAGACGGGTACATACCTCTGCTATTTTATTTCCTCTGTCATCATCAGAATTTGAGCTCCATGTGTGGTGGGATGCATTCAAATCCTCCACTACCAGATATGGAGCAGGTACCTGCGATAGAATGTCTTAAATTTCATGCAATGTGAAAGGTGTGTCTGGGAGCATATAAACATGGACTACTGAGAACTGTATGGAAGATAAAGTGACTCGAGCGGCTATGCATTGATGTGGGCTGTTGATGTTGATAACAGAGGTAAATATACTTTGGCAGAATAGAGGGCACAAACCCGTTGGCACGAATACCGGCAAGGTGATCGTACCGGTGAACGTAGTATCCCGAGATACTCAGGGAGTTGTCGGGCCGAAGGAGTGTCTCCTGGAGACTTAAAACAGCAGGGATTTCATGATAGATCAATTGCTGTAGTTCTGCATATCTGCCGCGTACACCGTTCACATTCCACAGTACAATATCAGTCATCAAGAGGAGCTATATCATGTTGGTGGCTTAACAGGGTACCTTCTCTTCTCTTCCTTTCTATGGGAAGATGCCTTTGTCAGTGACTCTTTTGCTTCCACACCGGCGACTCACTTGCAGTTCGTCGCACTCCTGATTGCGATCTTGATCGAGGACGTGATCGAGAACGTGATCTAGACTCGCCACCTGAACTAGGAGTGCGAAGATCTGGTGTTCTACTAGTCCCACAATCCTTCTCTGCTCTCATAGAAGCGATTTTCTTAGGGAAGTAAGGCCTGATGACAAGTCCACATGAGTCGTCTGATTCAACAGTCTGTGTAGCAGCTTCTACATATATCTGCGTTGCGATCTCAATTCGCTTCCCAGATATGTTTGTAAGATGTGGCGTTTTTGTAGTGGCATCAATTCCCTCTGTTGCTTACTGCAGTTCAGGTACATAGGACTTTTCGGTTGCCTTCTTTTCTTTATCTTAAATACGTTTACGTGCCTCAAAGAAGTTAATATTTTCCCGGACTCGACGCTCTTGAATCGTCTTTTCCAGCATATACTTTGGGCAGTTTTTAGAATTGGAAGCGTGGTCTGCAGAACAATTTACACTGTGCTCGACGCCGGTACATGGGGAATCCCCATGGTAAACACCGCCGCACTTTGCACAGGAGATATTGTTTGTTCTTCGTTCTTGCGTATATCCGAACCGTTGGCACCTAAAGCACCGCGTTGGGTTCGGCACTGTAGTACGCACAGGGACATGCTCGTAGCCGACAAAGATATGTTCTGGAAAAAGAGACGTCTCAAAGGTCAGAAAGACTGTTCTTAAGTCTTCAGTCCGTCCGTCCTGCTTCCGTAGTAAACAGTAAGACTTGGACACGGACTGTTCCGCCAGCTCTAGTTGGATGTCTTCATCTGACAGACCATCTAGAAAATCTGTATGCAAAACTCCTCGCGTGGTGTTGGAGTGACGTTCAACTATGACCCCAGCAACTTTGCTTTGAACAGGGTCTCAATCTGTTTTGCAGATGTACTCTCAACGAGCAAACTACCGTTGCGTAATCGAGTTGCATTTCTGACTTTCCCAACGAGTCAGTCGAGCGCACGTCTCACGTAGAATGGACCTAATGTTTTTCGTAGTTTTTTCCGTTCCGTCCAAGGTGATACTGATAATTTTTGGAGGCGGCACTTTTACAGTAACTTTCTCATAGTCCAAGTCCATAGCAATTTTCGTCATATGACCACCAGTCGTACTATCTCCTGTCTTCTGTTTCTTATTAGCTTTTTCTGAGAGGGAGGAGAGGAGCGCGTGGAAATTTTGAACTAGCCCCTCGTACTTAACCGTCGGCGTCAGCCGGCCACCGAGGGGGGGGGCGAAATCTAAAGGCACCGAAACATTCTTCGCGGTATGGGCAGACAGTGGGGAATCCCCACATCCCGATACCAAGTAACACACTTCACGCAAGTTACCCTTCAAAATGGACATTACATTCCTAACGGCAAGTTCTGCACCAGAGGCGTGTCGTAGGTTTATTCCCATATCACGGGAATAAACGCCCGTGGCTCCCCACTCTACACTGAACACAACCGCCAGACTACTCGGCTAACCCCGACCCACCTCCTAAAGCCGGATAATCCGAGCCAGCACGCAGTTTCAGGGAACTTGTGGTTGATTACACTGCGACACTCATCAGTCAGCGGTAACACGTCGGAGCGATATATCCGACCCGGGAGCAGAGTCGGTCACCGAGACGTCTAAATCGCCCCAGCCACCCTTGGGGGGCTCTACGTGAGTGTGTTTGACCTCTGGTCCGGGTTCGGCACCTAAATTTGCATATAGGGGCAGTAAGAAGGGTCCACTAATGCTTCATAGCTGGGCGGCCTGTCGGGCTACACAAGTTGGAAGTCGCGCTCGATACAGTGGGACAGGACTACGGAGATAGGAAAGATCCCCGCTGGTAAGACGGGAGTTATAAACCAAGAAACTTAACCTAATAATGAATATAATGAACTAGAAAAGGAAGAGTAATGTAGCCTCACCATGCATTACCAAATCCCGTCATGTTGGCGGACGTGGCGAAAACTAACAGCGGGAATGGAGAGGTGAAAATGGCTGTGATGATGATGGTGGGCGTTCCGCATGCAATGGTGTCCGGCGTAGAGGAATACTGATCAAAAAGACGAGAGAACGAAAAGGTGTGGTTGGTGATCAGACGAAAAATGGCCGAAAAGAAGAGCACGATAGCCACCATTGCACCCCGGTCACCAACTTTGAGGAACCCACCTCGAACGGTGTTCCAGTTTCTGTGGAACAGGTTCTATTGCACTGTAGGAAATACGGCCGATCTCGACGTAATCATGCGATAGGTCCGACGCTGCTTGACGCTCTTGTAAACGATTTTAAACTTGTGAACGTAGTTTAAACATTTTATCAAGTACAGTTCTTGGCTAGGTTATTTAATTTTATCTGCCCTAGACTCTTTTTACATGGCGGACAAACACCTACGTTTTATAAGCTTTTACTGAGACCTTTGCATCCGCTTACATTTGAAGACCACAGGGGAAAAGGAGGTATGTTATCACTTACAGTGTCCTAAGTTGCATAGTAAAAGGATGGTTAGTCAATGAGACATTGTAAGTGTAAGAGATAAGTGACAGGGAAAGAAGGATGTAAGTCAGGAGTAAACTGTAAAAAAGGGAGATAAGTCAATCTAAGAAAGTATTTTGTCAGTCATGCAATGTATATGAAAAAATACGAGTCGTAATATTGTCCGAATGTGTATTTGTGCATTCCTGCGTACATGCCTCAGCGGTATTAATACCACGGCTTCCTATTTCAATAAGCTGTTTTCCAAGTACATTAGAAGTCACTTAGACCATTACAATGGAGGAGATAGACAGTGCCATGAGTGAATATGATGAAGTTTGTGATGCTGATTAAGGCGGGAAAAAGAAGAGGAGTTTTGGTAGGATAAGTGTTGCTGACAAAAAGCTGAGAGATCAGTTGCATGAGAAAGGGATCCCTGTAATTATTTAAGTTGAAGTGTTTTGATGTTCTTGGCGAATGAATCAAAATAACCTAATTAGAAACTTCAATTATTTACTGTCTTGGGAGAAACAAATATTGTACTTATGTGGCCTGATTAATTCTCAACATATCAAACAGAGGAGGCCTATCAAGGAACAAGATGAAGAAATCCTCCGTAGTACGAGTAACAGAAGAGGATATTGTGAAAGAAATATAGTTATGTCAAAAAGCATTTAGGTTTGTGAAAGGTATTTCTAGTTAGTTAGTGGGATTTAAAAAGGGCGCGTCAGTTTCTATGGCAATTTGCGCCCTTATCTAAAATATTTCGCTAAACACAAAAACAATACAATAACCAGAATACTTAAAAGAACTAAAAAGCGTTCTCACGGTTAAAACGAGGCAAACAAATGCAGTTTCAACAAGGTGATACATGAAAACCATAAAATTGAAAAAATTTCTCCCAAGTAGTATTTAAAAAGAAAAAAAAAAAAAATGCCCCCAGAATTAAATTGTCTGGCGCATTTATGAAATTCACGTATGTAAAAGGTCCCAATGTCAAATTTCCCAAAATCATATACTAAAAAATGCAACCTCCGGATGTAAAGTGCCTGGATTATAAGTAAAACGGGTCAATAAAAGACTAAATAACCATATCGAGTCCTGTATTCGATAAAAATTTGAGAAATGCATTTTTACAATTAAAATCATTTCCAAGAGCGTCACGTAGAGTCGGCCGAATTCCATATTTCTCCACGGACACGGTCATATTTTCTGCACTGCAATAAAAAATGTTCCACTGTAAGTGGAAAACTGCACATTTCGCACTCCGGCTGAGGCTCGCCACGTAGGAGATGGCCATGTGTCAGATGGCAGTGGTCAATCCTCAACCGGGTGAGTAAAATCTCCTCGTGTCGTTACGCACTTGTGGACGAATCCCAAACACGAAGAGAACTCTTTCTATTTCGTAATTTGTTTCCCTCATTTGCAAACCATTCTCCTTCCCATTGCCACCATATTTTATGTTTCAAGTAGTTTCGAATGTCCTACCACCTCTCGCGTCAATATAACAGAGAGCCATTCAGTGCAGCAGCCATAGCTGCAGCATCTGCGGCCTCATTTCCTGGAATTCCTACATGAGGAAGAATCCACACTACTCCAATCTCATAATCAGAGGTAAGGAGAGTGTGGAACAGACCCTGAGTTCTTAGGACAAGCGGATCATCACAATTAAAAGACTGCAAGAACTGGCTGGCGCTCAAAGAGTCGGAACAGATAAGGACTCTGCCCCCAGGTTGCTTAATTAAAAACAATGAAGCTCTCCAAAAGCACAGAGTTCAGAAGTAAAATAACTAGTATATTTGCATAGTCTGAATTTAAATATCTCTCCATTTGTAACGAAGGAACAAACAACACAATCATTTATCCGAGATCCGTCAGTAAAAAGTAATGAATAATTTGGATATCATGATAAAAGTTCACTTAAACTATGTCTACAAACAAAAGCTGGTGTGAAATTCTCAAAACATCGGCCCATACTTACATCAATCTTGGGACGTCGCATAATCCAAGGTGGAGTGGTGGTATACTCCAGTGTGCGAACTGATGGAAGATGGATATCGACATCGGAGAACAGTCCACGAAACCGCATAGCTGGACGAAGTCTCCGTGGATTTTCACTGTATCGGCTGTAAGGAGACGAATGATGGAAAGAGTCGTAGAATTGTGCTCAGGCTGCGAGCGGAGCTTACAGCAGCATATGAGCACAATATGACATTACGCCCGATACAGTGATGGTTCTCCTGCATCACAATACAGGATCGCTATCCGACTGGTTCGGAAGGCCCCTGTAGATAATCTTATCCCATGATGATGGATAGTATCTAAAAGACGTCGGGGAGTAGTGCATACGGATTCTCTGAACGATATGTCTAATGAAGAGTTTCAACTAGACCTGGCGAAACAGTCTATGTCCAAGGCTTACCGTTTATTACGTAAGCGGAACGAACAAACTGTTCCCCTTAGCACTGTCGTTTTGACTTTCGAAAAGCCTGTCCTACCGAATACATCATTGTAGGGTACGAGCGTGTCCCAGTTCGTGCGTATGTGCAAACACAATGCGTGCTTTCGTTGCTAACGTTTCGGACATAAGCAAAAACTTTGCACTAACGATATGGTATGTGCAAAGTGCTACGGTGCTGAGAATGTGGATTCCCATGTAACGGCAACGAGCACTTTGTGAATTGTTCTGGGAACACGCGTCCAATTCTAAAATCGCCCGAAGTTTGTGG
Source organism: Periplaneta americana (assembly GCA_025594305.2). NCBI lineage: Eukaryota > Metazoa > Arthropoda > Insecta > Blattodea > Blattidae > Periplaneta > Periplaneta americana. The sequence goes on from JAJSOF020000039.1 coordinate 36,536,629, forward strand.
TAGGAAGGATGTTCAAGAGCTCCGAGTCCGGGAATGTATTACGTTTTTTCGAAGCGCGTAAGCGTACTTTAGATCAACAGAAAAAGGGGACGCAAAAATCCTATGCAGCAGGATTGAAAAAGCAACAGAGGGGATCGACGCTTTCACACAAACGCCACCTTTTTCCAAATATACCTGGGAAGAGAATTGAGATCGCTACCCAGACGTATGTGGACGTTGCCACTCAGACCGCTCAATCTGACGACTCGTGTGGCCTTGATGTCAGGTCTTAAGTCCCAAAGGTCACTGCCGTGGCGACAGAACAAGATTCAAAGCCTGGTTGATCGCCGCGAAGTCGCACTCCTTGTTCAGGTGACGGGTCGAGATGACGGTATCGAACCCGTCCTCGATTAGGTCACCATCAGGTGTGCGACGATCTGCGAGTGAGTCACCACGGTGGAAGGCTAAGCATTCGTAATCAAAGGCACCAAAGCATAGAAAGGAAAAGAAGAAAAGACCCCTTGTGAAGCCACCAACAGTGTTATCTCCTCGATATGACTGATATTGTACAGTGGAATGCCAACGGTGTACGTAACAGATACACAGAACTACACCAATTGACCTATCATGAGAATCCTGCTATTTTATATCTTCAGGAGAGACACCTCCGACCTGAAATCTCCCTGAATACCTCGGTATACTATGTTCACCGGTATGATCATCGTGCAGGTAGCCATACCAACGGAAGTTATGCTCTTCTACTCAACCAAAGTATCTTTTCCAGTATCATCAATGTTACCACTCCTATCCAGTGAATATCAGGCACAATAAATTTACCGAACACCCAGTTTTCTATAATTTGTGTGTATTTACCCCCCTAGTACACTTTTCACAGTAAATGAAATAGAAGATATTCTGACGAAAGTACCTGCTCCATATCTGTTAGCAGGTGATTTCAATGCATCCCACCAATCTTGGGGCTGCAATTCTGATGATGACAGAGGTAATAAAATAGCAGAGGTATGTACCCGTTTCAATCTTGTTACTCTGAATTCCAGGGAATCAACCCATCTATCTTTGGCTTACGGTACTTTCTCTATGATAGATATCTCCATTTGTAGCCCAATTTTGTTCACGCATTTTGAATGCTCTGTGATACATGACCTAAATGACAGTGACCACTACCCTATCCGAATGCGCTTTCCGCTCTACTTCCTGCTGAATCTCGCTCTCCAAACTGGGTTATTAAGAAGGTCGATTCTGTCGGATTCTCGCAGTCCATATCGTTCGTTGATGTACGGTATGAAATTATGGACTAAATAGTAGATCACTTTGCAAATGTGGTAATTCAATCGGCAAAGTTATCGATCCTCCGGTCGTCCTACAGGCCAAAACGCTTCTCTGTCCCCAGGTGGACTGATTCCTTCAGAGACACAATCCGAGACCGCAATCGTGCCTTACGTCAATTTGAGCTCCATCCGACCCAAGATAATTTTGTCCAGTTTAAAGGTCTTCGGCACAAGGCTCGTCGCACTGTGTGTGATGCAAAGAAGACGTCCTGGACAAAATACGTCACTTTATTAAAAAAATAACGTCGCAGCTAACATCGTATGGGACAAAATCCGTCGAATTATTGGGAAACGCAGTTCTGTAATTCCTGGCCTTCTGAACAATAGCGTCATCATCACCAGTCCGTAGAAATTGTTGAAATATTTGCCAGCACTTTTGCACACATAAGCAGTTCGAGACATTATGACACGGAATTTTTAAAAATCAAGTATACTGCAGAAATGCGAAACTTGAACTTCACATCTGATAACACAGAACATTACAATACACCGTTCACATCCGAGGAGATGGAGGCGATAATAGACACAACCCTTGACACATCCTCTTTCCTGATAACATCCATAACCCGCATGCTTGGACATTTTCCGTCAGCAGGAAATTCCTTTCTTCTGTCTATTTACAACAGAGTCTGGACTGAGGAATATTTCTATCTTTTGCGTTCCGTCATAGTTAACCCGTCCAGAACCCGGGGAAAGGATCCTTCTTTGCCTGGAAGCTACAAACCAATTCTCTTACCTGCTGTGTATGTAAGGTTAAGGAAAGAATTATAAGTAAACGCATGACGTGGGTACTCTAATCGGACAAAAGGTTATCTAATATCCAATGTGGATTTCGTAAGCAAAGATCAGCCGGAGATCATCTTGTTCGGCAAGAGACCGCGATTAGAGATGCCTTCCTCAAGAAGAAGCAAATTGTGGCGGTCATCTTGATCTAGAAAAGATTTAGGATACCACATGGCGTTATGGAATTCTAGGAACTTCGCATAATTGGGGATTTCGTGGTAGTCTACCAACATTTATTTTTGAAGTACATGGCAGAGCGGTATTTCCGTGTTCGAGCAGGCACCACACTTTCTAACGAACATTCCAATAGAACGGCGTTCGGCAGGGGTCTGTATTAAGCGTTCTTCTCTTCTGCATTGCGATCAATGGAATTGCCCACTTTGTGGGTGGACGAGTATCTTCTCTCTTGTACGTTGATGACTTCAGTCTATTGTACAGCTCGCGATATCTTCCAACGTTCCGGTGAATTTCAATGTTGTGAAGGCCATAGCTCGAAAATGATGCATTTCCGGACAGATGTTGTAATGAACTATTTTGATTGTCTACATGTGGGAAATACATACCTGAAATTATGCCCCGTTATTTTTAAACACCCTGTATAGTGTTTACTTTCACGTAATAATTATACTCGCAGAGTTAAGGACTCTGCATGAAAAATGTTTAACCTCAAGGCTAGAAGTCAGTCCTCAACTATGTACCACAATTTTTCGTGGACCATAGATGTATTTCATTTTGAAATATTTGTTTTAATGAAATGTGAACAATTTGATAATTTACTTCTGAAAATACGGTATCTCAGTATACTCTAAAAACACCAATTTAAAACTACAGTCCAGTAAATAAAGAAACAGGCGTTCTAGCATCAATGGTACTAGCACGAGTAATGGTCCGGTAAAACGAAAACTTCAGGGTAAAAGGATCACAACCGTCCTGTAAGTGACTATGAGAGCGATGAAATTGAATGGGATACAGAATACGATATTTCCGGTGTACTCTCCATATTTACAGACAGTGAGACAGACGGGAAAAGAAGACGAATTCTGTTAAAATAACGCTAAAGGCACATAGTTATGGTAGTTACATATGAGGAGGAATTGTGGCCAGGGAAAGTTTTGGAAGTGAAGAACAATGGAGCTGTTGTTTCATGTATAGTAAGAAACGGCAGTTGCTGAGGTGGCGAGAAATGGAAGACATTTTACTCTTTAGAAAGGAAAACATAATAAAACAAATTGAAGAACCCATATGCGTCTCGAAAAGAGAGATCTATTTTCAATTTCAGAATTACAAGAGAATTGAAGATTCAAAGTATAGAAATAAGCCTAGTGAATATAGTTCTCAGTATGGTAAATAAATATTATCAGAGAATTTATTTGCATATTATTTCGCTAAGAATGTGTAAAGTTATTTCCATATCGTACTTTTGTTCTTTAATATAGGGTCACCGGCAAAAAAAGCCGAGCCAAATACATTTTATTTAAAATTTTTGAAAATTGTAGGATGTTTTAAATAATGGTAGGTGTGCTGATGTTCATTTCGTAATTCATTTATTTTGTGATACGTAACAATGTAATACTGAATACGTAATAGACAACAATGATCTGAAAAGGACATTCGTTCTTCTTGCAACATTGTGTCTAAAATTCTCGGACTCATTTCAAGCTATGCTGAAGAAGTCTACAGACTGATAAGCTCTCTTGAGGCAGTATTGGATTACTTCATTTTATACAAATGTCACTAAATCCTACCGATTCAGCAAAATGGTTGCATTGATAGAAGTTGGGAATAATTAGCGTTATGTGGCTGCAGTTCTTGGGACCAGAAGAGCCTTCCAGAAAATAAGACAAGTTAAAGTGAGTGAGAGAAATGTGAAGACGTCTGATGAATGGGCTGAATTTCAGAAAACCAGCTAATGGTCCAGAATTGCTCCAGCAACATCGTGCTGAACGATTACGTTATGCTCACAATCATGCTAATTGGAACCTGGGGCACTGGCGACGAGTGCGCTTCACAGATGAATCGAGATTTTGTTTACAGATGGACGTGAAAGAGTGTGGAGAAGAGAAGGAGAACTTTTTTCTTCATATACCTTCAGTTCACGTGTGAGTTTCCAAGGTGGATCAGTAATGGTATGGGATGGCATTTCGTATGAAGCTCACACAGAACTTGTTTTCTTTAATGGAGGTACTTTGGCTGTTCCGAGATACATCGAAGAAGGTCTAATTTAACATGTGGTAGCACATGCCCCACTTATTGGTGAAACTTTCCTGTTAATGGATGACAATGCTCGCCCTCATGCTACAAGAATCGTGGATGAGTTCCTTCACGACGTTGGATTGAATAGAATGGCATGGCCAGCAAGAAGTCCTGATGTAAATCTATTGAACATGTGGGTCTTTCACGACGCTGGATTAAATAGGATGGTATGGCCAGCAAGAAGTCCTGATATAATCCCCATTGAACATGTGTGGGTCGCCTAGGGAAGCGAGTCAGAAGTCGACTAACTCCTCACAGCAACTTACAGAAGCTCCGAAATTTTCTAAGTAAAGAATGGAATAGTATCGACCAGACTGACATCCAGAAGTTGATCGAAAGAATGAATCGGCGAATGGTAACAGTCATGCAGTCACGGGAAGGCAATATCCGTTATTAGTAACATCTGGGTGGCCACAAAATCAGTTGAACATTTGGAAGAAAACTGAAACAATTTGTAAGTTTTTACACCTTGTAAGTATATCCATTTTTTGGCGTTGAAAATAATAGCGCAAGTGATAATAAAAAAGCGTTTCTTTCTGGGAAGCAATGTTTTCTTCATTTCATAATGAGTTTTATGATTTTCACATCATAAAAAATTGAGAAACTTTTGTGGCCCGTATTTTGCCGGTGAGTGGTATTTATTCATTATTGCAGGAAAATGACTTTCGGATTTCACTTGTTTATTGTATGTTTATGCAATGTGTACTAATGAAAAGAATCCATGTACTTTTCATTTATTTTTAATATTTCTGTGCTAGATTATGTTTCTACTCTTAAATTATAAACTCAATGTGTTGATTTACGAATAATTACAGCTCCAGATATGACCATTCATGCTTTCAAGCATGAATATATGAGTGGACTATAGTTGGGCAACACAGAATATAACTATGTACCAATGCTTATTATTTTTAACACTTGTAATTAAATAATTTCAAACACAAATGTCAATATTATTTAATATACACTTACAAGAAGCCAAAAAATTTATTTAATCTGGATGAATAGTATTGAATATACAAAAGAAAAATGTGACAAATGTGGATCATAAGGAAACTACGGTAACCGTTTCTTAACAATCGCATCGAGAACATTTGTACGTTTACTGCATCGAGTGAAGGAGGAAGATATGCCTGAATATTACTAAAACAATTTCTGTTTGCTTGCATGATACCTGATATGGGGTTTCTGCATTATCAGATTCCCTGAAGGTCATAACACTGTACAAAATTTGCGTCTTTATAGTGCTCTTTTATACGAGCTTGTACTGCCTTAGTGTGGCACGGTGTCAGAGACCGACCTCAGAATAAATTTTTCTGTTCTTTACCCATCCACTCAAGGACAGTGGTTGTTCGTTTGTATAGCTTTCTATTATATTGCTCTTTACATACCAGCGCAAGGCCAGTTACAAAGATCCGTTTTCCAATTATAAGACGAGGCGATTCGGTGTCAGAGACTGACCACACTATTGTCGTAACTTGAAGATCGACAAGCAGTTATTTATAACTTCCAAATATATAAATACATTTTTATGTAATAATGTTCATATTTTGTTAATTTAATTACAATAACGATAATTACAAGAAGGTGAAGTGTAAAATTAGCATATTGATGAAATACATTATAATAAAATAGGATATAGGCCAATCTCACGTTCATCACATTATTATTATTAATATTAATATTATTATTATTATTATTATTATTATTATTATTATTATTATTATCTTTATTATTATTACGATTATGATTATTATGATTATTATTATTATTATTATTATTATTATTATTATTATTATATTTATATATGTAAGTTATTCTAGATTATGAACAAGAAAGTCGAATTCATAATCCGAACATGAACCAGTATCAAATAACGAATCAGATGCTAAGAAAGACTATACCATAGAGGCGAGAGAAGATGATTCAGGAAGTGAACACGAGCTAGATGCTGAACATTATATTGTATTGCAGAAAAATGCAATGCGTCCCTTTCAAACGTCCCTCATTTCAATTAATCATTGCTAACAAAAATATGCGGAAATATGAAATGAGACAAATATTAAAAGAAAGAGAAACTCAAACAATTTTCATTGTCACACACTAATACATCCCCTATCGGTACATGTACACTATTGGTAGCGCGAACATCAAGTCTGTATTCCATTTCGTTCCACGTTATGTCCAACAAGTCCGCTGATACTGTTACAATATTGTGTCACAGATACGGGTCCGTAAAACTGGAAAATCTTGTATTGGAGTCGCAAACACGGTCTTTTACATAGCCCCAGAAAAGAAGTCCAGTGGGGTGATGTCTGGCGAACGTGATGGCCACCAAATTGGTCCGCCTCGTTCAATCCAACGATCTGCGAAGGTTTCTGTTAGGGAATTCCGAACATCCAGGCTCCAGTATGAGGAATTTACAATTCATTTTAATATATCAATATGCCTGGTAAATTATTAATAAGTATTTAATGAATTTCAATCTTAAGGCATATAAACTTGCAAATGTTTATTTGCTATTTAATAACAATATATGAACGTTTTCGCCGTTTAGGGCATCTTCAGATGTAACAAAACATATTATCTGGACCTATAATAACATATTATGCAAATAACAAGGAAAATAGAGAACAATATATGTGATACATGAAATTCATGAGCTTTATGTAGATATAACATGATACAGGATGGATATTGAGATAATCTTTAAATTTGAACTTAGACTGGACGAATATTTTATTTTATACATATAGCTCATGTTACAATTAATATACAATGTTTAAAATTTGTCAATGATGTTAATTTTAAAATTTACAATGATGATAATAAAATATTTAAAATAATCATGGCTTAAAGTTGTCGTAAGTTACAAGATAGTATGCGTAGTTAATGTTCTTGTGTTTTGTAATTATTTCGCTTAAAGAGGCCGTTGGCATTTGAATGAATGTTGTTTGACATTGATGACTACATTATAATTGATATACAGTGATTAATTAGTCAATGTTAAAATTTAATTTTATAATGAAGATAATAAAATATTTAGAGTAATCATGGCTGAGAATTGTCGTAAGTTCAAGATAGTTTTCGTAGTTGATGTTGTGTGTTTTGTAATTGTTTCACCTGAAAATAGAGATTAAGAGATAATAATGAATGCAAAATATAGACAAGTTATTATATAGAGACGCAGATAATTATTGTTATAAAATTACTTGTTACAAATGTTGTTTATGTTAAAGAATTACTGTTGGGTGTAATTAGTTGAGATATTGAATAAATGCTCGTTGATTGTGAATGTAGTGGAATGTACGATAAATTTCGTAATAGATAAATCATGAGTTGGGTATGATTTTTAATCATTCATTGAAAATTAATAGAAAGATCAATATTAATTCGTAATAATTAGATAAGCTATAATACCAAATATATGTAAAAGATTTTATGGCAGCAGTAATAATAATTATAAGATTACTTACTTAGAGGTCATTGACTTTGAAATGGCTACTCTGATGTGATGACATCTCAGGTTTACGTGTTCTCAGGTTTATTGAAGTATATAAATGAAGAGGTACTGTAACTGAAATAATATTAACTATTAATTTATTTTCAATTTTGATATGGGGATATAATTGTTTTAATGAATTTTGACGGCATTCGAATAGTTACATTTGTATGTACTGGTGTTGATGTGTTGGAGGTTTTAAGAGAACTGAGGCCTAGATAATCGTGTGTATTGAGGCATGTAACGGCGCAAGAATATGAAAGGAACTATTTGAATGGCGTATCAAGATCAATGTGAATAGGTCTGTTTTAAATTGCATACAGTGGATTTTTAAAGTTTAATAAATTTTCGTTAATTATATTTTGATCTTTATCATGGTAGTAGGCAATGAAGAATTCTTCTGCTGCATTTATGAATTTATTGTCATTGTATGTTTTTAGGATACTTAATGTGTTCTGGTGATGACCTAATTCATGTCCAGTATTAATTAAGTGTGTTGCATATTTTGATTTTTCTCTATTATTTTTGAAATCGTTGACATGTTCCTTATATCTTGTTTTTATATTGCGTTTAGTTTGGCCTATGTATTTCTTACTGCATGTGTGACATTTAAGCATATATATGCCTTTGCTATTTAATTTATCTATAGGATTTATTGTGTTATGGATATTATTGTTTAACTTATTATTTGTTTTAAATGCTATGTATGAGGAGGCTCCATCTTGTTGAAAGATTACTTGAGGTTGCAGATCAGATACTTAGTGGTACAAAAACTGTTCCAACATGTTTTGGTATACCATGCCAGTTATTGACTCCTCATGGAAGAAAAAAGTACCGATAAACCTGTGCTTCATCAGACGGCACCAAACGTTTACTTTTGGGATATCCCAGACATGTTCACGGTAGACGTGTGAATTTTGTGTACCCCAGATCCTTACATTGTGCCGATTGGCAGATCCTGATGCACGAAACATCGCCTCGTCTGAAAACAAAACTTTTTCAAGAAATTGAAGGTCCCTGTCAATACGATCCAGCATTTCAGTAGCAAATGTCTGTCGTCGTGGCCTGCCATCTGGTTTTAATTGTTGAATAATATACATCTTGTAGGGTACAAACGAAGTTGCTTATGAAGCACTCGATGCACAGTTGATCTCGGCACATTGAACTGTCGGAATGAATGGCGAATTGATTTTTGAGGACTTCTCTGAAATCCTGCTCTAATTTCTTCAATTTTCTCTTCTGAGATACGTCGACGAGATCCTCCGGATTGTTTGTTCACACTTCCAGTCATCAGAAACTTCTCACACCATGCCTTAATGGTTTTCACATCAGACGCATTTCCTCCATATTTTCTTCTGTAATTTCTTTGCACGGGTAATTATTTATTTCGTCTCTGCATACCAGAAAACAGTTTGTGCGCGTTGCTGCGGAGTCGTCATTTTGTTTTATGCCATTGTTGCCGAAAATGTGACAGATGAATTAATTTCAAACAAATGAAATAATTCTTTGTGGTTTTCTTTCTTTTATTACCAGTTTCATTTCATGATTCCGGTAATTAATTAAAATGTGGGAAGTTTGAAAGGGACATTGTATACTTTTTCAAGTTTCGTTGCCCTTACAAAATATGGAGAATGGGGCTTGAGTTAAAATCCTGAAGTGAAATGACAGATTTGAACCTACGATCCTTTACCAAAATGTAACTAATTGAAATCTGAATCCACACAACGAAGTAGGCCCATAAAACTTTCTTTTATCTAGTTACCACATACACAGAATTTAAGAAAATATACTCATTGGAATGACAAGATTTGAAGCCAGACCTCAGGCAAAACATTCTTAATAGAATCCCCCTCTATACATTAAGAAAGTCCATGAACTTCAAAATAATGCTCTCACATCTCTTCACAATTTATAAGCATTTCCAGTTACAACGAATGGGACAAAAAATTTAAAAAAATTGTATTGAAATAACAGGCTCGAACCAAAGACCTGGTACCTACCTGTCCTTAATTTTAACCTAAGATATCTCAAAATTTAAGTCAGCCATCTTACCCAAAAAACATAACATGAAATAAAACTAAAAAGAAAGAATATATTGGTAGGATGGTCTGAGAGACTGGCCACACTAAAGATGTTGCAGTCTTGAGCCACACTTACGCAGGGTTAAGATGGCCACTCATAACTGCCGCCTCGTCAAAAGTTTGTCCTATAAGTTTATCAGGCTGTTTATCAATACTCAAGTTACTCAATTCGTCTAGAATTACTGAACATATTCCTTCAGCTGTATGGCTAGGAGGCTGAAAAAAGCCCTAAAACCTTTCATGTATGTAGCCTTTAATACGATAACGAGAGATTAAAACCATTTGCATTTATTCCGCACAGTCCGTGGTTTCGTCAGCTTGAACAGCCGGCGAATCAGCAATCGTGATTTCCTGCGCTATGCATCCGCGACACACTGTGAGAATTGCATCAAGCAGTTCATACTGATTAGTTTTCTATGTTCCATTCAGTTGACCTAAATCTAAATGTTCTTTCATGGCGTTGTCTAATGTTGCGCCCAAGTTAACTAAGCGTCCACACCTGTGGAGTAACGGTCAGCGCGTCTGGCCGCGAAACCAGGTAGCCCGGGTTCGAATCCCGGTCGGGACAAGTTACCTGGTTGAGGTATTTTCCGAGGTTTTCCCTCAACCCAATACGAGCAAATGCTGGGTAACTTTCGGTGCTGGACCCCGGACTCATTTCACCGGCATTATCACCTTCATTTCATTCAGACGCTAAATAACCTAGATGTTGATACAGCGTCGTAAAATAACCCAATAAAATAAATAAATATAAAGTTAACTAAGCTTCGAAATATACCCGGATTATCCCACTCGACGGTTTCATTATGTCCGCGCAAAGCAAGTTCAAAGGCACCGCAACATTTTATACTGTCAAGTAAAACAAAGACATACATAATATAACAATCAGAGTGCTAAAGAAACAAAAAAGACGTTGTCACGGTAAAACGAGGTACACAAGTGCAGTATATACAAGGTGATTTGACAAAATCATAAACGTGTGGAATTCTGGGGCCCTAGGTGGCATTCAAAACCAACAAATAAAATAATAATAAAACTAAGGCCACCAGCGATCAAGTGTGTATCACATTTCAAGAACTATAAAATTTTATAAAATATTCGGATGTATAAAGTCCGAAATGACAACAGTATAAAACAACAAATGTAACCTCCGGATGTAAAGGGTCCGGAGGATAAATAAAACGGGTCAATGAAAACTAAATCACCTTATCCAATCCTCAATGCGATAAAAATTTTAGAACTGCGTTTGCACAATTAAAACCATTTCCAAGAGCGTCACGTAGTGTCGGCCGAATTCCATATTGCTGGCGAATGAAGTCATATTTTCTTCAGTGCAAAAGAAAGTGTTCCACCGTAAGTGGAACATGGCACATATCACACTTCGGCTGAGGTTCGCCACGTAGGAGATGGCCATGTGTCAGATGGCAGTGGCCAATCCTCAACAGGTTGAGTAAAGCTTCCTCGTGTCGTGACGCTCTTGCGGACCAATCCCTAACTCGAACAGTATTCTTTATATTTCGTAATTTGTTTCCCTCTTATGCAGACAATTTGCCTTCCCATTGCCACCATAACGTATGTTTCAAATAATTTTTAATATCATAAGCCGAGGATAGATGTGTTCATTCCCCGGAATTTAGGGTAATCAGAATTAAGACGGTTACATACCTCTGCTATTTCATTTGCTCTGTCATCATCAGAATTAGAGCCCCATGAGTGGTGAGATACATTAAAATCTCCGACTAACAAATATGGAGCCGGTACCTGCGACAGAATGTGTTCCACGTCATTAACCGTGTAAGGTATATCTGGGGGCATAGAGATACAAACTTGTTGGAAACTGGACAATAGGTAAAGTTATTCTAGCCGCTATACATTGATGAGGAGTGTTAATATTGATGACAGGGGAAAAGATACTATGTCGGAGTAGGATGGCACAACCTTCATTGGCCCGAAAACCGGGAAGATGATCGCACCGATAAATATTTTATCCTGAAATATTCAGAGAATGTTCGGGTCGGAGTTGTGTCTCCTGAAGACATAAAACAGTAGGGTTCTCATGGTAGATCAATTATTGTTCCAGTGCTTATATCTGCTGCGTACTCCGTTCACATTCCACTGTACAATATCTGTCATCTCGAGTATCTAAATCATGATGGCGGCTTTACAGGCTATTTTCTCTTTTTATCTTTTCTAATTGTTGATGCGTTTCTCTGCGACTGCTTAATCCTGGACTGTGGCGACTCACTTGCAGATCGTCGCACTTCTGATCGTGGACTTGATCGAGGACGAGATCAAGAGCGTGATTTCGATCCGCCACCCGAACATGGAGCGCGACGTTCCGGTGTCCTACCAGGCCTAGAATCCTTCTCTGCTGTCAAGGCAGCGATCATTCTAGGGACGTAAGGCCTGATATCAAGCCTTCACCAGACGTCTGACTCAGCAGTCTGTGTCACATCGTTCACATATTGCTGGGTCGCGGTCTCAATTGGCTTCACAGGCATACTTGCAAGAAGTGACGTCTGCGTGGATGTATCAATTCCCTCTGTTGCCTTCTGCAATACTGAGGAATGGAACTGTCCTGTCGCCTTTATTTTGTTGGTCGAAAAGACGCTTACGCGCCTCGAAAAAAGTAATATTTCCTCGCACTCGAAGCGCTTGAATATCCTTCTCTACCATATAATTCGGGCAATTTTTGGAATTAGAAGCGTAGTCCCCAGAGCAATTCACACGGTGCTCGGGGCCGGCACATGGGGATTCCCCACGGTCAGCACCGCCGCACTTTGCACATATGATGTTCTTTGTGAAACGACTTTGCGTATGTCCGAACCGTTGGCACCTAAACACCGCATTGGGTTCGGCACATACGCACGCACAGGGACACGCTCGTACCCGACTAGAATGTATTCTGGTAGAACAGGCTCCTCGAAGGACAAAAAGACAGTGCTCTGGGAAACAGTCTTTCCGTCTCGCTTACGTAATAAACGGTAAGCCTTAGACACGGACTGCTCCGCCAGTTCTAGTTGGATCTCTTCATCAGACATACCGTCCAGAGAATCCGTATGCAATACTCCCCGCGTGGTGTTCAGCAAGGAGTGCCGTTCTTCTTTATTAGGATAAGACCCTAGCAACTTCGCTTTCAACAGCGTCTCATTCTATTTTAGAGATACAGTCTCAACGAAGAGACTACCGTTACGTAGTCGAGTTGCATTTTTGACTTTGCCTACTTGTCCGATTTCGGTTCCGTCCAAAGTAATATTAATAAACCTCGGATGCAGCAATTCAACTGTCACTTTCTCAGGCTCAAAATCCATTCCAGTGTTCGTCATTTGACCACTAGTCGCATTGTCTTTTCCTAATTATTTATTTTTGTGGTTTATTCCATAAGGCAGGGGTAGAAGTGTGCGAGGACATTTTGAACTCCCCCCCTACGGAACCTTCGACGTCAACCTGCCATCGGGAGGGCGGAAGAGAAAAGAACCTAAAAATACTTCTTGGTCTGTACCGGCCGTGGGAACAACCCCCCCGGCCACAGCCAGATCCCAAGCAACCCACATCAAGCAAGTTACCCTTCAAACTGGTCATTACACACCTATTGGCAAGACTTACACCAGAGGCGTGTCGTAGTTTTATGCCCCTACCACGGGAATAACCGCCCGTGGCTACCCACTCTACACTACACAACCGCCGGACTACTCGGCTAGCTCCGACCCACCCACCAAAGCCGGAGCAATCCGAGACAGCACGCAGCTTCATGGGACTTCTGGCCCCCATTGGGGCTCTACGTCGGTGTACTTGACGTCTGGTCCGGGCTCGGCATAAACTTGCATATAGGGACAGTATGAATGGTCCACTATTGCTTCGTTGCTGTCTGCCCTGTCGGGCCGCATAAGTTGGAAGTTGCGCTCGAAACCGTGGGACAGGACCACGGAGATAGGAAAGATCCCTGCTGGTGAGACGGGAGTTATAAACCTAAGAACCTTAACATAAGAATGAATGTAATGTACTAGAAGAGGAAAAATAATATAGCCTCACAAGACATTCTTAACAAATCCCGTCATGTAGGCGGACGTGGCAAGATCAAAACAGCGGGGATGAAGAGATGAAAATGGCTGTGATGACGTAGTGGGCATTCCGCATGCAATGCTGGCCGGCGAGGAGAAATAGAGCGATGAAAAAGACGAGAGAACGAAAAGGGCTCGTTGGTGGTAAGTCGATTAATGTTCGAAAAGAAGAGCACGAGAGCCACCATTGCATCCCCCGGTCACCAACTTGGCGGAACCCACCTCGACCGGAAGGCAAATCTATACAGCGGGAATGGAAAGATGGAGTTAACTGTGATGATGTGGTGGTGCGTTCCACATGCAATGGTAGCTGACTGAGATAAAAGTGGACATGAAACAAGAAGAGAGAACGAAAAGGGCTGGATGGTAATAATATGATAAATATACGGAAAGTATTGCACGAGCGCCACATTGCAATTTCCGGTCTCCATCTTGGAGGAACGTAACTCGACCAGTAATTGTTCAGTATATAAATAAAAGTTTAATTATATAAAAACTACGAGTATCATCAACATACCGCAACAAAAAGTTTTAATATGATGTATTGTGGGCCACCAACGCGACTATCAGTGTCAAAAAATTAGCGCGCCTACTTAAGGATTACCAGTATATAGTAACAAGAATAAAACGGTAGTTTGCGTAAACTTTTCAGTTTCTCTGGCATACTACGTGAGAATTTGACTGTTTCCATTTTCTTGCATTTGCATTGTAATTATTAATAATTAAAAATTGAAATGTTATTTACTGCCTTTTACCATCATTTATGCTAACATAAATTGTGGAAGTGGGTTTGAGCGGTCATGTGATTTTTGTTGATCTTTGAAGAGTAACTATTTAATAAATCCATATATTTTAAATTATTTATTTAGTAAACATACTTCAACATTGTAATAATTTAATGTATATACAATACAGTTACTTTTACGAAACCAAAATTATTAGTGTAAACTTCCACATATCCATATCATTATATGTATTGTGAATACGTATTTGCCAAATTTTGCACATAAGAAGTCAGTATTAAAACAAAATTGTTAATTTAGATATGTAATCAATATTATTAATTAAATCTGTCACAATTTCTTAGTGCAAGTTATAATGAAATTCACATCTGTTGGATGACATGAGTTTTTTGACATATCTCTCTTTTGTCAGAACTAATTCCTCTTGGGTCCTCCCTCATTTTTCCAGTAATTTTCAATTTGAACTCAGACTTGAGGAAGTTGACTCCTTGAAAAACTGAATCATAAATTTCATTTTAAAGAAAGTGGAACGAGAGCCTCTTCTGAACTGAACAACAGACACTTAACGAAGTAGTTATTTTTGTACTTCATTAGATTTGGTGTCCTCAGTAACCAACGATAAAACTTCTTCATTTGGAAGCCCAGCACAATCATTTAACCAGAATTTACGAAATCATGAAAATCATTATGTTTCGACTATTCTAAGTTTTCATGGACTTTTCTACAAAAAATGGTGCACAGAGTCAGCACTCATGAATGTATGATCTGTTTCGTAGTATTTTGATTGTAATATCTTCAGCAGCAATCTCGCCTGAAATAACTGTTATTGGAAACACGGTAAAGAAGCACCAGTTTTTATTTTGGACGGAGCAGTTTTCAACCTAATGAAGAGCATCTCTTTTTATTTTAGCAGAGCTCGATAACATGCTGAAGCTATTTCTTCAGCTCGCCTCCCTGCTAGGGCTTCATTCCATGTGCTTCTTTCTGCTGTGTGTCTAAGACTTAATATCTCCTGTTTATATCTTCCTTAACACTACATGGTTAATGACAGTAACTTGGCTATACTCTTACATACACCTGTTTATTTTGCTGCATTCATTCAAATTATTTTTAAAAGTATAAAGTAGAGGAGATGGGTTATTTTACGACGCTGTATCAACAACTAGGTTATTTAGCGTCTGAATTATATGAAGGTGATAATGCCGGTGAAATGAGTCCGGAGTCCAGCACCAAGAGTTACCCAGCATTTGCTCGCATTGGGTTGAGGGAAAACCCCGGAAAAACCTCAACCAGGTAACTTGCCCCGACCGGGATTCGAACCTGTGCCACCTGGCTTCGCAGCCAGACGCTCTGACCGTTACTCCTCAGCTGTTAACTATAAAGTGAATGGCAGTAACCAAACTATATTGACACGTACTGATGTTTGACTTAGTAATTTTAACTCAAATTGTTAGCAAATTGTAAGTACCAACTAGAGCATCGGTATACAATTAAGATACTGCTGAATCCCCATTTTCACAGACGTTCAGATTAAGTTAGTTAGTGGGGTTTAAAAAAGGGCGCGTCAGATACTATGGCTATTTTCGCCCTTATTTAAAATCATTCACTAAACACGAACAAAATACAATAAGAAGAATACTTAAAAGAACTAATTGTCTGGCGCATTTATAAAATGCACGGATGTAAGAGGTCCGAATGTCAAATTTGTTAAAATCATATACTAAAAAAGGTAACCTACGGATGTAAAGGGTCCGGAGGATAAGTAAAACAGGTCATTCAAAAAATACATCATCTTGTCAAGTCCTGTATTCGATAAAAATCTCAATTAAAATAATGTCCAAGAGGGTCACATAGAGTCGGCCGAATTCAATATTCCCTACGGATACGGTCGGATTTTCTACACTGTAATAAAAAATGTTCCACGGTCAGTGGAACATGGCATAAATCACACTCCGGCTGAGGTTCGCCAGGTAGGAGATGACCATGCGTCAGATGACAGTGACCAATCCTCAACCGGGTGAGTAGAACTTCTTCGTGTCGTGACGCTCTTGTGGACGAATCCCAAACGCGAACAGTATTCTTTATTCTTCGTAATTTATTTCCCTCTTGTGCAGACCATTCGCCTTCCCATTGCCACCATAACGTATATTTAAAATAATTTTTGATATCTTGCCAACTCTCATGTCAATACACCTCAGAACAATTTATAGTACCGTAACTTGCTGCAGCATCCGCTGCCTCGTTTCCAGCAATGCCAACATGGCCCGTAGTCCACACTACTCCGATCTCATAATCAGAGTTTAGAAGAGTGTGAAAATGTTCCTGGGATCTCAAAACAAGCGGATCATCAGAATTCAGACGATGCAGGGACTCAATGGCGCTTAGAGAGTCGAAGCAGATAAGAAATCTGCCCCGGGGTTGTCTAATTAAAAACAATAAAACTCAATATAAAAAGCATATAATTCTGCGATAAAAACAGTAGTGTATAGCTCAATTTATATTTAAATATATGTCTATTTGCAACAAAGGAACGTCCAATACAAACATTTATCCGGGATCCGTTATTAAAAACTAATGAATAATTTGGATACTGTGATAAAAGTTCACTAAAACGAAGTCTGTATACACAAGCTGGTGTAAATTTTTTAGAACATCGGATCAGACTTACGTCAAACATGGGACATCTCATAGTCTACGATGGAGTGGAGGTGTACTCCAGTGTGCGAACTGTTGGCAAGCGGATGTCGAGCTCGGACAGCAGTTCTCGAAACCGCACACCTGCAGGACGAAGTTCCCAGGTTTTTTAACTTTTTAGGCCACAAAAAAGACAAATGGTAAAAGGAGTCGTAAGAATTGTGCTCGGGCTGTGAGCGGAGCTTAACAACATACGAGCACAATAATACATTACGTCGCCGAAACGGCGAAGGTTCACACCCTTCGCAACACAGGCTCTCTATCCGACTCGTTCGGAAAGCCCCTGTAGCGAGTCGTATCCCATGTTGGTGAATAGTGTCTAATTGACGTAACTTGGATTTACTTGCCGAGAGATTGATAAAACAGCCATAAACCAGCTTTGACCGGGTAAGAGGACGATAAAAGCGTAAGAGCAATATGCCGTCTGCACCCCAGCGAAACCCTGAGAAGAGGCGTAAAATGTTTAACCTTTTTTCACAACGCCTTCTCAAAACGCGTATATGCACCCCCACCCCCCGCGTTAATTTATAATCAAAGATAAGGCCCAAAAACCTCGCAGTGTCTGTACACTGCAATTCCACTCCATTGAGACGCAGGTCAGAATGTGGATGGAGTCCACGATAGTTGTAGAAGTGGACACAGTGCGTGTTTTGAGTGGAGAATTTAAAACCATTGCGAATAGACTACTCTGATAGCACGTTGGTGATCAGTTGCAACTGTCGACCGATGGATGGAAGGTATCTGGAGCTGTAATATTAACTGAAGTCATCAACGTACAAGAGAGAAGATACTCGGTCACCCACACAGTGGGAAATTCCATTGATCGCAATGCAGAAAAGAAGGACGCTTAATACAGACACCTGCGGAACGCCGTTTTCTTGGAGATGTTCGGTAGAAAGTGTGGTGCCTACTCGAACTCGGAAATACCGCTCTGACATGAACTTCGCAATAAACGTTGGTAGATTACCACGAAATCCCCAATCATTTAGTGTTTGCAGAATGCCATACCGCCATGAGGTATCCTAAGTTTTTTCTAGATCAAAGAAGACTGCCACAAGATGTTCCTTCTTGAGGAAAGCATTTGTATTGGCTGTCTCCAGCCGAACAAGATGGCCTGCGGCGGATCTGTACTTACGAAAACCACATTGGATATTAGATAATCGGTTTTCTCATTCGAGTACTCACATCAGGCGTTTACTTATCATCTTTTCTATAACCTTGCATACGCAGCTGGTGAGACATATTGGCCTATAACTGCCAGGTAAAGAAGGATCCTTTTCCGGTTTCAGGACAGGGATTGCAATGGCGGAACACCAAGCAGATGGAAATACACATTTTGTCCAGATTCTGTTGTATATTGACAGAAGAAAGCATTTTCCAGCCGTCGTAAGATGGCGATTCAAGGGGTTATGGATGTTATCAGGGCCAGGGGAGGTGTCAGGGGATGTGTCTATTAACGCCTCCAGCTCCTCGGATGTGAACTGTGCATTGTAGATTTCAGTGTTATCTGATATGAAGTTCAAGGATAGTTGTTCATCAGTATTCTTGATTTTTAGAAATTCCGGGTCATAATTATTTGAGCTGATTATGTGTGCAAACGTGGTAGCAAGTATTTCAGCAATTTCTATGCGAATGGTAGTCGTTACTGCATTGTTCAGAATTCCCCGAATTACAGAACTACGTTTCCTCATTATTCGACGGACTTTGACCCATACCATGTTAGATAGGACGTTCTTTTCCAATGAATTGACGTAATTTGTCCAGGACGTCTTCTTAGCATCGCACACAGTACGACGAGCTTTGGCTCGAATTCGTTTAAACTGGACAAAATTTTCTTGGGTCGGATGGCGTTCAAATTGGCGTAAGGCACGTCTGCGTTCTCGGATTCCATCTCTGCAGGTATCCGTCCACCAGGGGACAGAGAAGCGTTTTGGCCTGCAGGACGATCGGGGAATAGATAATTCCGCAGACTTAATAACCACATTAGAAAAGTGCTCTACTACGCAGTCCACACTTTCATGTCCGTTCTCATCGAATGATATGGACTCTGAAAATCCGACCCAGTCCGTCTTTTTAATAACCCAGTTTTGAGATCGAGAATCCGCAGGACGTAAAGCGGACATGCGCATTCGAATGGCATAGTGGTCACTATCATGTAGGTCGAGAATCACATAGAATTCGAAATGCGGGGACAAAATTTTGCTACAAATGGAGATATCTATCATGGAGTATGTACCGTAAGCCAAAGAGGGATATGTTCCTTCCCCTGAACTCAGTGTAACAAGATTTAAACGTGTACATTCCTCTGCTATTTTATTTCCTCTGTCATCATGGGAATTTGAGCCCCAAGTGTGGTGGGATGCATTGAAATCCCTCACTACCAGATATGCAGTACGTAGCTGCGAGAGAAAGTCTTCAATTTCATGCACTGTGAAAGGTGTCTCTAGGGGCATATAAACAGAGACTACTGAGAACTGTATGGAAGGTAAAGTGACTAGAGCGGCTATGCATTGATGTGGGCTGTTGATGTTGATAACAGAGAAAAAGATACTTTGACGGAATAGGATGGCACAACCTCCGTTGGCGCGAATACCGGCAAGGTGATCGTGCCGGCGAACGTAATATCCCGAGATAATCAGGGAGCTTTCAGGCTGAAGGTGTGTCTCCAGGAGAGATAAAATAGCAGGGATTTCATGGTAGATCAATTGCTGTAGTTCTGTATATCTAGTGCGTACACAGTTCACATTCCTCTGTACAATATCAGTCTTCAAGAGGACTTGGTGACTTAATAGGGGATCTTCTCTTCTTTTCCTTTCTATGCTTTTGCCTGTGACTCCTTAGCCTTCGACTCTGGCGACTCACTTGCACTTCGTCGCACACCTGTTCGTGATCTTGATCGAAGACGTGATCGATAACGTGATCTCAACCCGCCACCCGAACTAGAAGTCCGACGTTCTGGTGTTCCACTAGGCCTACAACATCCCTGCTGCCATAGTAGCGATTTTCTTAGGGACGTAAGGCCTGATTTCAAGTCCACAAGGGTCGTCTGACTCAGCAGTCTGAGTAGCATCTTCTACATATGTCTGGGTTGCGATCTCAATTCGCTTCCCAGGTATGTTTTTAAGAGGTGGCGTTTGTGTAGTGGGATCGATGCCTTCTGTTGCTTTCTGCAGTACATAAGCATAGGACTTTTCCGTTGCCTTCTTTTCTTTATCTAAAATAAGCTTACGTGCCTCGAAGAAGCTAATATTTTCCCGGACTCAAAGCTCTTGAATCGTCTTTTCCAGCATATATTTTGGGCAGTTTTTAGAATTAGAAGCGTGGTCCCCAGAACAATTCACATAGTGCTCGACGCTGGTACATGGGGAATCCCCATGGTCAGCACCACCGCACTTTGCACAGATGATATTTTTAGTTCAGCGTTTATGCATATGTCCGAACCGTTGGCACCTAAAGCACCGCATTGAGTTCGGCACATACGCACACACAGGGACACTCCCGTAGCCGACAAAGATGTGTTCTGGCAAAAGAGACATCTCAAAGGTCAGAATGAATATGCTTAGGGGTTCTGTCCGTCTGTCCCGCTTCCGTAGTAAACGGTAAGCATTGGACACAGATTTTTCCGCCAGATCTAGATGGATCTCTTCATCTGACAGACCATCTAGAGAAACTGTATGCACAATTCCTCGCGTGGTGTTGAGCGAGGAGTGACGTTCAACTCTGATGGCATATTACCCCAGCAACATTGCTTTCAATAGCGTCTCACACTGTTTTGCAGATGCACTCTCAACAAGGAGACTGCCTTTGCGTAGTAGAGTTGCATTCTTGACCTTCCCAACGAGTCCGTCGAGTGCGCGCCTCACGTAAAATGGACTAATGTGATTCATTGTCTTTTCTGTTCTGTCCAAGGTGATACTGATAAACTTTGGAGGCGGCACTTTGACAGTAATTTCTCGGAGTCCAATTCCATAGGAATTTTCTTCATAATATGACCACCAGTCGTATTTTTTCCTGTCTTCTATTTCTTATTTGTTTTTTTTTTTCTGAGGGAAGAGAAGAGGAGCGCAAGTACATTTTGAACTGCCCCCTACGGAACCGTCGGCATCAGCCTGCCACCAGGGGGGCGGAAGAAATAGACATCAAAAATTTATTTTCGGTCCGTGCCGGCCTTGGGTAGCCCCCCAACAGCCCGATTCCAAGCAACCCACCTCATGCAAGTTACCCTTCAAACTTGTCATTACACACCTAGTGGCAAGTATTACGCCAGAGGCGTGCCGCAGTTTTATGCCCCTACCACGGGAGTAACCGCCCGTGGCTACCCACTCTACACTACACAACCGCCGGACTACTCGGCTAGCTCCGACCCACCCACCAAAGCCGGAGCAATCCGAGACAGCACGCAGCTTCAGGGGACTTGTGGTTGATTACACTGCGACATCCATAAGTCAGCGGTAACACGTCGGGGAGATATATTCGCCCCGGCGAGCAGAGTCGGTCACCGCGACGTCTAAATCGCCCCGGGCCCCCATTGGGGCCCTACGTGAGTGTACTTGACGTCTGGTCCGGGCTGGGCACCTAATCTTGCATATAGGGGCAGTATGAATGGTCCACGATTGCTTCGTTGCTGGGCGCCCTGTCTGGCCGCACAAGTTGGAAGTCGCACTCGATAACGTGGGACAGGTCCACGGAGAAAGGATATATCCCCGCTGATGAGACGGGATTTATAAACCTAAGAACTTTAGCCTAAGAATGAATATAATATACTACAAGAGGAAGAATACTGTATCCTCATCAGGCATTCTTAACAAATGCCGTCATGTAGGCGGACGTGGCAAGAACAAAACAGCGGGTATGGAGTGGTGAAAATTGCTGTGATGATGTGCTGGACGTTCCGCATGCAATGGTTGCCGGCGAAGAGAAATAGAGCGATGAAAAGGATGAGAGAACGATAAGGCCTGGGTGGAGATAAACCGATTAATGTTCGAAAAGAAAAGCACGAGAGCCACCATTGCATCCCCCGGTCACCAACTTGGCGGAACGCATCTTGACCGGATGAATTTTGCGTTGTTACGATGTCGATTATATAAAAAAATCACTGCTCTTGGCAAAATGAAATAAAATCCATTTCTCAAAAACGATGTTACATACTGTTCTTTACCATTTTACGGCAGATATCTTCTGTAACTGTAGCCTATTTATAATAATGTCTTATAACTTGTTTTGCTAAAATGGTGAACAAAGTCGCTTTTTCACTCTTAATTGTATGGGGTTGAAGAAGATTTCGATATCTTCATGAATTTAAAATTATATTGTGGAGCCCTTGCGTGGTTTTCCAACACTTTCCGGGATACTTTCTTCCTCCTTTTTCATTGATGAGCGAGCTACCAAACTGTATCTAAATAACCAAACTAGGCAGACTACAACTTGTTTTGTTCCTTTACCAGGCAGTTTATATTATGATGCCCGATTAGAACGCTGGTTGATACGGTGCAAGAACAGCATGGAGAGAACCAAGCAGTCCATAGACTTGTATTACACACTTAAATCTCTGTCTCCAGATGTGATGTGCGACTGTAATCCCAAAAGTAAATGGTACCAGGACGCTGTTCAAGCAACGTGAATATAAACAATTTTCTAGCTAAATGTTTATGTTTAAATATCAAGCTAATAATTTATTAACATATTTTTGAATTTATGTCAATGCAATATTCTTAATTGTTATTTTCTATGATTAAAAATATCTAGGCCTATTTAATTTATAGACTCTCTACTAAAGAAAGCATGAGTTCCTTTTATCCACTGATCTCATATTATGTTAAGGAATGGTTATGCGGAATTCGAACAGTTTTACGCTACTTTTCAATGTATAATGGTCGTTTATAATTCTTAAAATATTAAAGACAGAGTGATCTAAATTCCTCAATCCATGAGAGTAAATTATGAAAATTTGATAATGGTGATGATGATGATTATGATGATGATGATGATGATGATGATAATGAGAGGAGTTAATAGTTATTTATACAACTTGAGTCTAATGCGAAGCTTAACTTCTTGAATGCTTCGTTTATTGGCACGATCCGAAAGCTGCCTTTCATAAGAACCATGAATGACGTGAAGTTGATTAGTGCTAGGTTGTATAGACCCTACAGGATTTTTTCTAGTACCTTTAAATTGCATCTAATAACATCAGAAATATTAATCACGTCATTAAAACTTTGGAATCACGGGCTGACCGAGAAATAGGCCTAATATTTGTTCTGTTTCTATGTATAGTTATCGAGTGTGAATTGTTTATTTTTCACGCACGGCATATAACAGGGACATATTGATTAGAACTAGTACAATTCGTATTACTTTGGTATGAAAAGAGAAATAACTGTTCATTATTTCTGTTTTGTTGTTTGTTAATTCTGTACCACCACCACCACCACCACCACCACCACCACCACCACCACCACCACCACCACCACCACCACCACCACTACTACTACTACTACTACTACTACTACTACTGCTTCTGCTACTGTTACTGATACTATTTAAGAAAATAATAAAATAATAATAATAATAATAATAATAATAATAATAATAATAATAATAATAATAAGCTCAATATTTCAACGGGACCATCATCTTTCTCTTCTAACTGCGAAAAAAAATTCTTATATTTCAGAAAACTGTAAAATAAAACCTTATTTGACCACCTCTGTGGTGTAGGGGTCAGCTTGCTGGTCTCTTACGCAGAGGGTCCGGGTTCGATTCCCGGTCGGGTTGAATTTCCTGGTTGAGGTTTTTCAGGGTTTTCCTCAACCGTAAGGCAAATGCCAGGAAATTCGTGCCACAACATCCCTGAAAATCACCAGCCTCATTCATCATCGAAATCATATTCATAACAAATGAATAATATATACACTGTCGCCATCCAGTTCACAACAATAGAACCAGTCTCAACAATAGTACACAGGGCTTCGGATTTCAACCAAAGATTAACTCGCGATATGACCAAAGATGTTAAAGCGAGTATAAAGAACGAGGAAAAAAAAACTTATTTCTCAGTAAACAAATGAATAGCTCATTAAAGAAAAATGGTTTATTATTTTTTTTTTTTTTGCTTCTGTCAGTTGAGTAATTGCCTATTTTATACGTAGGTAGTGATAAAAGTTTTTCTTAGCTACACTGAAGAATAAATTTTAACTTTTCATCTTCCCCTGAAATAAAACTGATCGTTCCCAATAATTCGTCTTCACTGAATCCGAATTTGAAATCCAACACAACGTATCATTTCCTGGGGAAATAAGATTGCATGTTTTCCTAAGATAATGTAATTACTCATATATTCAGACACGCGCAGGAAATTTTGCGATACCAAACATTCAACATTGCGAGTTTTAAATACTTACAGGAGTCTATGAAGGACTCCCGTTATCAGGAATATGCTCCCTACTTAAGTGAAACAGCAACCAATACATATTGCTACAATAAAAAAATAATATGTTTATTATAACAGAAATGACCACATCTAATAAGACATCTTTTTGAAACGCCGATATTTTAGTGGCCGGCTGTATGTGTTATCTTATAGTCGTAAAAGTAATATGTAATTTTTGTTAGCTTCCTTTGTTGTGATTTAGATCTTCTGCAGGATTGTAAACTCTCATTGTGAATTTAAATGGAACTTTCGGATAACTGAAATTCAAAACAGATTCTGCAAGCTTTATGGGAGTTCTTTTACTGCAACAGGGAAATGGTAATACGAAATGGGTGAATGATTTTGAATTTGAATTTGATTTTTTATTACATCTTTTCAATTTGAACCTGTGTACTGACAAGGGAACCGTCCTAGGTCGTGTAGCTTGAATTTAATAAAAATGCATATTTAAGCTAATTTTCGTTCGTTAAGAGACATGGTGACTTGTTCACTTCGCCTTTTCCTCGTTTACAAAATCGCGTCTTGCGCGCACTCGGATCCTATAACTCCGCTACCCTGTATCACAGTTCTCGCATTAATGCTGTAGTGAATTTGTTTTTTTTTTTAACTCACATTAATAAAGTAATAGTGTAATCCATAACATATTTCACTCATTCGTACACCGTCCAAATCCATACATATGCAGCTGGAAATCTAGGAACACGACTGTACATACTATTCTTTCAAGAACCGAAAGGGGAAATTGGACATAAAGTAAAATAATATGTAGACAATTATAAGACATTTAATGGCGTGATCGATGCAAGGACTTCCGATAAACTGACGAGAAATAACGTGACAACATGGTTAAGAGATGTGTTTCTTCCAGATGTTAAGAAAGACACACTATTATCTCTGTATTCCTGGAGTGGTCAGATAGGTGACACTATAATATTTACTTTTGAAGGAGTAAACAATACTTTAGATGTTATGATAATTAAAACACAAAAAAATGTGATGATAATTAAAACACAAAAACTACAAGATGTTTGCCAACCTTAGATGTGTGTGTTTTTAGGCAAAATAAAATTTTAATTCGAAGGCCAGTAGAGTATTTTGGACATGAAATTATCTGTTAAATCATTCCAGACACATTGCAAGATAGGGGCTTCGTAATGACTTTTCATTCCCTTGTGTTTCAACAGTTTCATTCACCTGTTCTCAAAGACATGCTAATATAGCCTACTCGTGGCAGAGATGTGTGACGGAGAAACATGTGAGAAAGTTTGACGACATTCTTGCAACAAAGTTGCACATTGGAAACAGTATGTATGTTATAGGAGAGTGTGAAAAACCAGTCTATATAAAGATTTGTACTGTTCAGTGGCTCTTTGTTCCGACCACTTCATTTCGAATCCCTCTGTTATATTTATGGTGAGTCACAAAGTTAATAAGCCTACATATATATTTTATTTTTATATTATATATATTATTTAATGTACGGCGCTTATTCCGTCGGATCCCGGCCAACTAGTCACTCATAACGAATGCACCTCACCATATGTGTAGACATCAGTCCTACCTTCATAGACATCTATGACGTAGTGCAGAGGGCGGCCACTAGATGGAACCCAAGAGTTGGAACTTAATCTGAGACGATTCTGTCCGTCGCCGGGGTGGGTATCCGGTGTGACTTAGTGGATAAAGCGTCATCACGTAGAGCTGAAAACCCGGGTTCAAATCCCGGCGCCGGAGAGAGTTTTTCTCCGTTCCATTACTCTTTCATCGTAGGCCTGCGTACTTAAAACTGAAACTGAACCTGTATTTCAGCAAGAGTACTCTTTTAATATGAGTTAAGATAAAAATAAAACAGAGTAAAGTATTAATGCGGGAGCTGTGACACGGTGATACTATGAGGATCTGAGTGAGCGCAAGAAGCAGCGGCATAAGGAGCATCAATTTTCAAGTAAATATATTTTTCGTAAAGGAGGAAAAAGCGAAACGAACGAATATCACCACGTTCCTTAACGAAATAAAATTACTTCGGTACATTAGAATAATAAAATTAGCTTAAATACGCATTTTCATTAAATTCAAGCTACACGACCTGGGACAGTTCCCTCGTCAGGGAAAGTTAAAATAAGGAACATGGGTGCAGAATACATCAGTTAAATAAAATTTAACGTCGAATTTAATACTTTTATTGGTTTTAAGAAAATAGGTTTAATAATTCATTTTTATTAAGGATTAATATTTGGACGGATAGTGACATTTTTTTTCACGTGAAATGTGGAAAGGAATGAAATTTAAGACACTATAAAATGCTGTAGCATAAATATGTTAGAAATGCAGTAAACTAATATGACCAGTGCTCTGTCTAATAGTGCTTGCTAATAGTATCTTCACTATTCATCTCCTAGATTTCTTGCTGCTCTCATAAAAGAGTTTCCTAAGACGTTCCTGTGCTGGAACCATTTGTCAATTCAAGACAAATTATTAGTGTTTCAGAATGTCTAGTTATTACATTTAACATATTTCCGAGAAAATTAGTTCAATTCAATCGCTGACTGTACTTAGCTAAGACCTTTGTAAGAGTTCGATTACATTCAATCCATTTTTAAAACAGTCTACAGCAGATAAATAATTTACAATTATAATTATTGTCATTAATATCCTTGCAATGACATAAAGTTATCAGTACAATTCAATAAGTGTAGTAGTCAATTATTTATTCTTTCCCTTCAGAAAAACCTCTTTGTTCTCGCCAGACATATAATTGTTCCCTTCGTATAAACTGAAAATAAATATACAGAGTGGAAGTGAAGTGATCCTACAGATTGAAAGGGACGATGGGGTATACTTAAATGGGTAGAAAAACCTGTATCACGTTTTGTGATTAAATTCACGGTTTATTAGAAAATTGAGTTGTAAGTTTCAGCAGTCTGGCAACGACGTCGCTAACACAGTCCTCCTTCTTCATGTAATACAGATGTAAAATGTCAAACGAACTCGGGTATCACTCACTACGCGAAACTCCCCCTGTGACTACAACGTTAAAATCCGGTTTCATCGTTCAGTGGTTTGAAATTAGTGGTTTTGAAATTAAATTTACATGGAAACCGTCCACGCTGTACGCCAGAGGGATAAATGAATATTTATTAGATTTTTCTACCGATATGGACAAAGCTCACTATCTTAATTGCAATAGTTACTCAATAAGAGGGTGTTAAACATTAAATTTTTTTTTCTGAGAAATCTATGAAATTTCCATCAATATGGTGATACACATTTTTATTACATACAACATGAGCTATTCGCTCTGAAGTTCTGCAGGTTTATTTCACTTCCACTCTGTGTGCGAAAGCAGCGAAAACATGGCAGCTAAAGTACCTAGCGCTAAACCTTATAACATTACTTCCAGGTCAAGGCTGATATCCTGGGGGGGAGGGAAAAAACTCACTGATGTAAAGCTCCAACCCGCATGACAGGCAAGCGGCTGAGCTACTGACACGAAACGAAAGGCTATGATGCTTCTGAGCGGCATGTCAGTTTTGTTACCAACGTTATCGTGTGATTCACGCTATGACAGGATATCAAAGAGTCGGCCCATTGCATTTTTATGGTATGTACATTGTACACCACTTCAACACACACGCCAAGTCTCTTCAAGCAATTAAAACCCTAAGTCTGGGGCCAGAGGCTGTCATGGAGATTGCAGTCCTATTTTTCAAATGACTCTCATTTTTAAATTGTGTATTTCATTGTTGGATATTGATATTTGTTAATGTAAGATAGAAAAGTAGTTTAAGTAGCTAAAGTACATTTGTTATAAGTTTGTTAATTTTTGTGTGCGTGTCTGTGTGTATTCAAGGTACATGAGCTCTATTTATTTCATGGCGATCGATGGTTGCGTGTTTCGACCGACTGCGAATACTATGTAGTGAGAGAAATTCTTTCAGGTATTTCGATCACTAAAGAAAAGAATAAAGCCACGAAATGGATAACTAGAATTAAGTTTGTATAAAGGACGTGTCTTCGTACACAAATATCAGAGTTAAAATGAAGAAAATTTGTATATGCGGCAATTCTTCTATTTATGGCGTTTATTATGCCACTTTCTTTTGGTTTACCTTTTCTTCCATTGTTTCTGCTACTCTTTCCTCCTGTTAAACACTTTATTTTTCACATGTTGGTTATATTCAGAGAAAATTATTTTTCCTTGGTTGTATATTAGTGATTCTGATTTTTCTATTCAGATTTCAGCATCTTCCTAACTTCTCAGTATTTTTCAGTAATAGAGCTTATTGAGCTAGCTTTCCTTACTAGAGAGTTTTATACTGTGTCCTTGGGGTTGAGGCTAGTATTTTCAATTGGTTCATTTTGAATGTAACGGTTTTCACCCTTTTCCATCGAGCCTTGGCTGTGAGGGCCAGAGCCGCAAGGAGTTCGCTAGACGCCACCAGAGAGAGAGAAAGAGAGAGAGACAGACAGAGATGGCGTAATCTGCAGAGTTCTCGAAACGCTACTAGACAGCATGCGTAACACCTGCACAATCCGTTTGGAGACCGCTTTTCTTTTCTTTTTATTTTCGTTGACAGAATTAAGTAGCCTTAATCAATACAATAGTGTCATACATATTTAAATTATGAATATTTACAATACACTTAAAAGATTATCCAGCACTATTCTTTAGTTAAATTTTAACAACTAGATAGCTAGTTGGTTAAAATGATGAGAAATAATATAATAAAAGTTTACTAGAGCTGTGTTATAGCTAGCAAAATATAAATCTAAAATATATTGATATAATGAGAATAACTTATGAATGTAAAGAGATTTTGCCATTAGAGTTTTTGTATTCCATTTCTGTTGGTAAAATAAGACCCTTTTCAATTTGACATACAAGAAATTTTATTATTTAAAAAACTGGGGAAAATCCATGACTTATGTGATTAGGTGCAATAGAAAAATCGACTTTTTTACTTATATGCCTTTTCTCGCCAACCATAGATTTTTGAAATGACCACACATTTTCTTTATGCGCGAATTTATACATTGTATTTCTTTATTTACAACTCACTCGAGCATAAGATCGTGTCTATGAAGTATTGTCGCAACAATGACGATTGTTTGAGTTAGATGGCCGAGAGATTGTCTAAGATTCCTTATACAATCATTCGACTGATTTCTAAACACGTCATTAGCCCCGACTACTACAAGAACAAAGTCACGTTTACCAAAATCTGAACAGTCTTTAAAACAATTTGCCATCACATCTGCTGATATTGCACCAGGTTTGATTTCATCATACACCTTCAAATTAGCCGTGTTCTCACAGATAATAACTGGGAGTTTACGTCCGTGACTACCGCTGTAGAGATTTAATCTACCTTCTTTCTTGTAGTGGTGGAGAAAAAATAACGTAACGGTTATTTTGAAACAGTACATTTCTTGAAACTGTTCCAAAAAGTAACAGCACCTTGAAATATTACATTCCAAAATAATAGTGTTGTTCTGAGCTAGTACGAACTACTTGTTATTACAAAATACGCGATTCACTTTCTAACTACATTATAACAACGCCTGTTCTACAGAACGGAACATGTTTGGCACAACTTCGAAGGCAGAAGTGAGAAAACTTTCGTCGCACTGAAAGAAATGTTGGAAGCTAAAGTAAAAAATACATAGTAAAGAGACGAAAACCTTCTTTGAAGAACTGTACAAATTATCTTGATACTGATGTTACTGAGTATAGCATTCTATCAAAAAATTATTAAATTAATGCAGTAATAGAGTATAGTACGTAAGTGTTATTGTGAATTTTATCTGGGGAGATGAAAATATATATACGTTAAGTGTTATTTAAAAATGTTTCCCAAGACAATATTGTTGAATATTTTTTATTTAAAAAAATACAAAGCTTGCAAATTCTCCTATTTCATCAGGCCTACAATGAGATTATTACACTTCATGATAGCGTCATGAATTTTAGCACGGCCGAAATGATTATAGCTTTCTGTTTAATTATTTATATAGAAATTGGACACTATTGTGAACTTGAGCTGGTAGAAGAGAAAGAATAGGTTAGGTTTCACTTATTATTGGGATCCAATTCGATTTCGTGGCCTGTTTACAAATAATTAAAATTACATTAAATTTCCTGCTTCGAACAAAGGTGACCTTCGAATTCAGTTTGGCATTAGAAAACATTTATTTTCCACGAATTCACATGTCAGTTCATTATGACATCATATACTGCACCATATGGCATACAGGGAAGCATGTGGACATTAGCGTTCAAAATACCACTAGTAGTACGTACTTGTTCCAAAATATCACTGTTCCATCAGATACTAGTCATACGTGCATATTCCAAGATATCACTGTGCACCTGTGTAGTTATATAATGGTATTGTTGTTTCGGAACTGTTATTTGGAATCTAGTATTTTCAAGGAACTGGAACACTTGGAGCTGTTACGAGAAAATAACAACCTTTCCCATGTCCACTTTCTTGCACTTTAAGTTTATTGAGTTGCTGACAATGCATTCTGAATGATCTTGAATTTCACTGCCTAAGACTTCTAACCTATTTGGTACATTTATTAACGATTCATTTTCATTGTACTTACTCCTGGTTACATTCCGATTTCGTTGCCTATTCACAATGTTCCAGTCTGATGGTATTCTACTGTTGCAACTGTCTTTTTCTTCAATATCTTTACGTAGCATTGAAATTATTTCCTTCAGGGAAGCAATTTCGTCCTGAAGTGATTGATACGTCTGTGTTGTAGCAGCGCCTGATCGTTTCGAAGCCGAAATCAAGTTGGCTGTATGAATTTCAGTGATCGTTAACTTCCAACGAACACGAACTGCACAGCCACTTATTACATGGAAAACTGTATTGTATTGTATTTATTAACATTTCATGGTATTCATACATTGCTTCACAGCTAGAATATGGAACAAGTCAAAAAACTTAATACCATTATAAAGTCTTAATTTATAGTCACAGTCTAGATGAAATATATATAGACGAAGTTTACAATATAGCCTACTAGTACAACACAAAGTTTTAGTATCAGTTTCATGACGCGTTATTGGATGTCATGAATTCACCTACAGAATAGAAGGCGTGAGGAATTAGGTAGGCCTACTACTTTAATTTGGTCCTAAATAATCTTATGTTTTGAATTTCATTTTTATATCGATAAGGAGGCTATTAAAATGTTTACTGCCATATAACGCAATCCATTTTGATAGCACGATAGAAAGTGGATGAACTCAAGAAACTTTCTAGATTGTAGTCACATGAATTAGATACTTCTGGGATGAGATTTATTTATTTACTTATTTTCATGTTCGCTTATTTATGTAAGCAAATGTACAGTATGTCGAAAGCGTGCTCATGAAGTCTGAGAAATCTGACTTATGGAAAACGTGAATAAAAATCACACAAATATTTCCTGATTTTATATTTCACCTTCAGTTGACTATCACACTGCAAGTCTATAATTTCTAAATGGAGCTCGGCACAAGCACAATTTACACCCACAGTGAATGGAACTGATGAAGATGGGGGAAAATAACATAACAGTACTTTCGGAACAGTTCCGAGAAAAGAACAGTTCCAAAAAAAAGGTGGAAACACTGTGTTCCAAAATAATAGTAGAAGTTCCTGAAGGACTGTATCTCATGGGAACTGGAGTACTGTATTAGGGCCTACATCCCGTCCAACCATCTTGTCTGGAATACTGCGAATACGTTCTCAGAGACCATAACAATTCCAGCCAAAGTCTTCTCCATCTATACACAGTAGTTACTTCATAGGCGAGTATGAGGGGGGAGCGCGAAATTTTTTAACTCCAATGAATTTGCTGGGCGCATCTCAGTATTAAACAATTAATCTGATGATATCGTTTCATTCACAAGTATCGCATACTTGTAACCTCTCTTGTATATTTCATATTAAAGGCTAAGTTACTATTCTCATACAACGTCAATGATTTATCATTCTAACATCCTTTAGGCCTATATTTCATTTTTATAATTTTCATTTTTTTTTTAGGAATTCGTTCTGGGATTTCCTTCTCCCTTCCGTGATGATTTTCCACAACACTGCTGATTTTTTCTTCCACTTCTGAATGTTTTTCTTACGAGTTTCCTGAGAGTTGGCCAATCTGATTAAGTTACGTTGTTTGCTATTAATATAGCAAGAAGAATAAAAAAATTCAAATTGTAACCTAGTATCTGTTATTATTATTATTATTATTATTATTATTATTATTATTATTATTATTATTATTATTATTATTATTATTATTATGGTGTTCCACTTACGGTGTTCCACAGGGCTCCACCCTAGGTCCGTTATTATTCCTGCTTTTTATCGATGACATTTGTAAGTCCATCTGTTCCCATTATCTTCTCTTTGCCGATGATTTAAAAATATTTGGAAAAATTAATAGTCTTGCTGATTGTCATTTACTTCAAAATGATATACATGCCATTCAACGTTGGTCAGATTATAACGGTATGAAAATTAATATTTCTAAAACATGCGTTATCTCTTTCTCTAGGAAGACAACTACATTGAAGTTCAACTATTCGCTATCGAATGCCGCCGTAATCAGGAAGGACTGTATAAAGGATCTCGGTATATATCTTGATTCTAAATTGTACTTTCATGACCATGTTGATTACTTATTTAATCATTCACTAAGAATGCTTGGTCTCATTAGGTCTATTACTTATTCCTTTTCCTCTCCTGATACATTACTTACATTATATTATGCTTTAGTAAGGTCTAAATTAGAATATGCATCTGTTGCGTGGAACTCTATTACGTCTACTGATTCAGCTAAACTAGAAAATATCCTAAGAAAATCCATTTCTCTTTGTGCGTTCAGATTTGTACCCAACTCCTCTTCTTTAAATTATGAACTATCTAGTAAATATTTTAACTGTGCCAGTCTGTATTCGAGACGTCAGGATATTGATTACACTTTCTTTAATAGTGCTATTAATGGTGTCATTGATTGTGATTCTTTTATACATAACACCTACCTTAGAATTCCCGTGAAAGGTTTTCGTGGTCAAAGAATTTTCTTCACTAAACTATTTAAGTCCCTTTCTCCAATAGGCAGGTGTATTAAAAGTGCCAATTTGCAAGATCTGATTTGATTTTACTTATGCATGATATTCCTTACTTGTTATTTAATATCTTTTATTATTTGTTAGATATTGCCATTTATTTTGTTGCATTTGGTGAATGGTTAATGTTGACCATTATATTGATTGTATTTCATCTCACTGCCATTTTCTGTCATTCATTCTCATAATCATTTGTTCTGTTTTGTTTTGTTTTTTATTTTGTGCTAAACTGTAATTGGCTTTGTGCTGTTGTTTTGCACATTAATATTCGAAATAAAGAAATAAATAAATAATTATTATTACTGTTATTATCATTATTATTATTATTATTATTATTATTATTATTATTATTATCCCAATCCCATTGTTTTATTATATCCCATGTAGAAAAAATGATAAAAAACGAAATCCCTCCTGAAATTTTGTCACCTATATCCTCGTAAAAATTTTCTTTACCATTAATCAAACTTCACGCTCATCATCATCCCTATCCATGTAATCCAAATACAACAATAATAATCGTCTCCGAAATAATCATCTGTGGATCTGGCTACCATTTTATTTTACTGCGCCTACTAATCACTGGTTATCTCCTTTAATGGCTCGAATATGGCCTGTTAAAGATTACCGTGGTTAACCTCTTATTTAAGTCCTATCCAAGATAGATGTACCACAAAATGCTTAACCATAGCTTAGGCACAGTTTTAACTGTTGCACAGTGGGGTATTTTGACGATTTAGGTGGCCAAATATCTATTTTCTAAAACTCACTCTAGGTAGGGAAAAAATACCACATCGCAAAGCTGACTAGTCAATAAACAATAAAGTACTCTAGTCCCACAGCTTCGCGCAGACCTTGAGACCGTATGACAGTCGAAACCTGATCATCTCGGAATTGTTTGTGTGAGCTTACATTCTGCAGTGAATATTATTTATTCTGAGAATGGTTTGAAGTGAATAGTTACTGATTCTGATAAAGCCGGTAAGTGTGAATACATTTTAATTTTTTTATCAGTATTGTAACTATTTTTACAAAAACAAAGCGCTCTGAAAAAATGGCGTTTTTTCATTATTTTCTTAGGCTAATTTTAACAAACTCGAGTATATTAAATCACTTCCAGGTATTTCCTGATACTGTTTTTTACCGTAATACAAAGGTTATTGCTTCTACGTGACGATTTCGTAAAAATCAGCCACGAAATGGCACTGTTTTCCGGGATATAGATTCATTAACCTTTCAGATCCTGTGTGCACATCACCCAAATTTCGGTTCTTTCAGCATAAGTGCACAAATTTCATAAAAATGGTACTCATTTTTGGATACTGAGGTACTAATTATTTATAAATTACTTTGTAGAAATATATAGGTATCTGTTGAAAAAATGGAGGTGGAGCTAAAATCATTTTTCAAATGTTCAAAATCTAAATTGCAAAAAAAAAATGGCATTTAAGCCCCGGCTTGTCAAAATATTAAGCGGAAAAAAGAATGTTATGTAAAAATGAAAATTCAGGTTTGAAGGAATGACGTACGGTGTTAGTGGAAAGTAAACTAAACTCTTACTAGAAATGTAGATTTTTCGAAATTATGTTTATTTCTATTTTATATTCTTTGAAATTTTTACGGCCACCGGAGTCAATATAATGACTCGAAGGGAGTTGTGTAACACGATGCAGCGGCAAAGATTATCAAACATTAACGAAAATTTGGAAATTGAAGAAAAATGCCTACTAGCCTTTGAAAATTAGTTAGACGAATAAAGAAAATAAATAAATCATGGATTTTCACATCATAAATCTGAATTGAAACGAAGATGGACCACAGCACACAAAAAAGAGGATACATTCGATAACAAAAATAATGATTGGCTCGAAGGAATATTCGCGATTCCTGAAGTCGTAAATCGATCAGGTCAATGAACACATTTTAGAAGTTGAATGAGAGAAGTAAAAGAAGAAAGAAGATTTGCTTAGAACTAAAGATAGGGCAGTATTGACTTATGCTGTCCAGGTTAAATTAGGAATTTGGCATATTTGTTGAAGCTAGTCTTTCAAGAAGACAATGTGAAATAAAAGAAATTAATACAGTGTGTTACAGAAGGCAAAATTGGATTGCTACTCGAATAAGGAGTTATAAGATGCTACTGATACTTCTGTTAAGATAATGTTACGAAGTTTATTGGACTATACGGTTACACGATTGTTGACGCATTTGGAAGGAGTTGTACAAACTTCAAGTACTAAATAAAGTAACTCGTTTGTATCAATTTGCAAATGTGGATGCGACATATCACAGCAAGCTCAATATAAACAGGAATTTCATAATGATGCTCATACCG
Source organism: Periplaneta americana (assembly GCA_025594305.2). Lineage (NCBI taxonomy): Eukaryota > Metazoa > Arthropoda > Insecta > Blattodea > Blattidae > Periplaneta > Periplaneta americana. Next base: position 36,572,971 of record JAJSOF020000039.1, read on the forward strand.
ATATAAATATTTCTCAGAGTTCTTTTGTGACACTTCAACTGATTTGTAATAAAATAAAGTTCATCTTGCAGAACCCAACCCCACCTTCGCCACGTTATTGTCGCCGTATTAGAAGAAGATTTGTAAGAGAATCTATTAACATAACAAAATTGAAGAAATCTTCTGATGAACCATAACTATCACCATCATCATCTGGCTGATCAATGTGAGTCAAATTTTAAGTAATAATAAACATGGATAATTAGGTTAAACTTATGTTTTCATTTTAATGAATAATTAGGTGACTTGAAAATGTAGAAATTATATATTTCTTCATAAAAGATATTTCATATCGCTCAAAATACAATAAATCAGTAAGGGAACGGGTTTAGACTCAATTAAAGTACAAAAACAATTTTGGCCGCATAAATTTGCCATATACTCCACTGTGCGTTGGTTAAAATGACCGACGTTGATGCGCCTGGTCATTAGTGAAATGAAAAATCGCTGTGTTTTCGAGGAAAATTAATTGTTTCGTCCTTATCAATGGCTCCCTTTTATCCTGTTGTTAAACAACAGAACCTTGGACTCTCACTATTTTAATCTTGATATTTGTGTGGTGGCTATCAGTGAATTCAGATCTTTCCTCCCCTGGAGGGATTTATATTCTACCGGAAGGGGAGGTGGAAGCGACAGCGAAATAAAGACTAATTCAGATCTTACTAACAAGACAGGTCTTCTATATAAAAGGAAACATAGAAAATTGGGGTCATAAAGAAATAGAGGTTTTATTCGTTAGTTATACAGTATTTGTTTTAAGTACTAATAAATGTTAATCAGGCATCAACTTAAAAATATTAATGTTATTATGTAACTCATAATGAATAAGAACCATTCTTGTCTGTGAAGTTGTTCCATAAAGACAGTTTTAAGTATCAATCATACATAAACCGCCTAAATTTGGTAGGCCTACAAGTAGTAATTATAGATTAATTATACGATTATATCTTCCAGGAACTTTTCTAAAGTTTTTGAATGGCGCTGTTATGAATATCCCACTGTTTTTGAAGAACTTCTAGGTTATTTCTAAATGCTTTTCACATACTTTTACAAATTGAAGCACCGCCGTACGATTGAAATACAATTAATCATTCTTCGTTTCCCATCGTTTATATATTAAATATTTAATTTCGCGTCCAACCATTCTATTCATTGATTCACCACTAACAGCGTCAGATGAAGGTAACAGATGAAATTTTCGGTACACAGATTGCAATTTAATTTAAAACCAGTTAAAAATGTTCGTCATTAAATGCAACGCATGCACTTTCCATTCCCTTATTAATAGATATTTTCTTAAAAAGAAAAGTAAACAATGTCTGTTTTTTTGCCACTGTACACTGAAATATTTTTATTTACTACATTTGCTATAGCTGTTTTACTAGAAGAAATATGTATTATATTTGCGTAACAAAACAAACAATGAAAACTACATCAATAAAATCTCATCATACCTAACTTTTTAACTGTATTAACCAAGATTGAACATTCAGACGGTTTGAATTTCAACCAATCAACATCAGGCAGCAGATCACCAATCTTCAAGGAAACAACTACCTGAAAACCTATATAACTGAATTAATTTTTTCAATTCATCTATCAGTATCACATATTATTCCAGAGTCAGAAGTTAATAAATATATAAACATGAATCCTTCAATACCAACCCTAAAAGCTTTGCCCAAAACCCACAAAACTATTCTTTCAATGCAACCAATAGTTAACAATATGAATACACCTAATTATAAACTTAGTAAATTTTTACAGAAATGGTTAATATGAACAATGCACACACAATAAAAACACAAAACATATAGTAGACGAATTGAAAAATATTTCGATTGATAAAGATACAAGACTAATGTCATTGGATATAGAAAATTTATATACGAACATTCCTGTCCAAGAAACAATAGAAATAACTAAAACAAAGCTTATTGAAAACAACATTCACGATTCGATAATGAAACAAATAGTTCAGTTAATAACACTGTGTACGTCACAAAATTATTTCACTTTTAATAAAAAAATATATAAACAGAACAGTGGTTTAGCAATGGGTAGCCCGTTATCTGGCATATTAACAGAAATCTTTTTACAACACATAGAAGAAAAACACTTTCAAAGCTTAGTACACAAACATGATATAATATATTACCGCAGATATGTAGATGACATTATCATAATACACAAGACAAAATCAAATAGTGATTCCCTCGCATATGATTTCAATCAAATTCACAATAATCTAAAATTTACAGTTGAACTGGAAACGAAAAAATCAATACCATTTTTGGATATAGAAATAATAAAACAAAAAAGTAACCTATCCTTTGACATATATAGGAAACCAATACATACGAATCATACTATACCAGAAACTGCAGAGCACCCTCCTTCCCATAAATTGAGCATGTTTCACTATTTAATAAATAGAGCATTGCAGATTCCCTTATCCCGTACAAAATACAGAAAAGAAATAAAGAACATTCTTGATATCGCGCATGAAAACAGTTATAATAGAACATTCATTAGAAAACTAATACTTAAGAAAGAAAATGAACAAAAAATGAAAAGTTCGTCTACTTTATCTTGATTCACTAAAGAGAATAACAAAACATGGTCAACTTTAACATACAACAAAATAATTTTTAACAAATTAGCATATTTCTTCCAAAAAGAAAATATCAAAATAGCGTATAAAACTTACACTAAAATTAACAATAACATCAATAACAAATTGCACCATATTGATAAAATCAATAAGAAAGGAGTGTATATGCTAAATTGTAAAACTTGCAACGCCAAATACATCGGTCAGAGAAAACGGAACTTCAATACAAGATATAAAGAACACATCTCCGATTTTAAACATAACAGAACAAAATCAAAATATGCATCCCATCTCATTCAAAACGGACACGAACATGGTTCAATAAATGACACTTTAACAATAATTAAAACATTTAAAGATAACACCCATATAAATACAGCGGAAGATATTATATCTCAAAATCCTACAAAAGAGATAAATTCTTACTCAATGAAAATTTACCCAATTTACAGAACACACTATACAACTTGTGATGTAATGCATTTTTACGCGCACTGTCCCCATCTCCCGCAGACCAAGCTAGACGCTGACATTACACAGTCCTCACACAGCCATCACACAACCAACATCTAAAAGAGGCACGTCGGCATTAAGTAAGTCCATATAGTTATTTTATACTATTTTGAATAACATAACTAAAAAATGTGATTTATGCATTCATTCAACTAAATCACAATTTAAATTATGCTAGCAGTATACAGGGTACTTAAAAAATACGGGGCATAATTTCAGGTATGTATTTCCCACATGTAGCCAATCAAAATAGTTCATTACAACATCTGTCCGGAAATGCTTCATTTCCGAGTTATGGCCTTCACAACATTGAAATTCACCGGAACGTTTTTCTTTCCGCAGGTCCTTGCCGTCAAAGGAGACATTAAGAGGGCACTCTGACAGTTCATTCCGAGGCGAAGGTTACATTCAGTGTTGTGTAGGCGTTAGACTGTGCGACATGTATCCAAATCAAGAGCTGGCAGAGATACACTTCATGTACGGTAAGGCGGACGGCAATGCTGCGCTGGCTCGTCGTTTGTACCAGGAGAGGTACCCACAGCCACAATGTCCAGATCGGAAGACATTTGTACGTCTCCATTACCGACTGTGCGAGTATGGAAAATTTAACTCTCCTGGTTTGGGAAGGGGACGACCAAGATCTACAACTCCATAAGTAAAGGAGGAGATTCTGGAGGCTATGAACATGACTCCTTCTATCAGCACACGAAGGGTAGCGTTGCAAGTCAATGTTCTTCATACGACTGTGTGGAGACTGTTGAAAGAGTATCAATTGTATCCTTATCATTTGCAACGTGTACAGGCCCTGTCACCAGCAGATTACCCTGCACGAGTTAGGTTCTGTCAGTGGTTCTTGCAGCAGTGTGGTGTAAATCCGAACTTTCTTGCCTTACGTCGTATTATTTACAGATGAAGCACAGTTCACACGAGATGGCATAACAAATTTCCACAATCAGCATGTATGGGCGTATGAAAACCCACGTGCAACTGTTCCATCTCATCACCAGGTGCGGTTCTCCCTCAACATGTGGGCCGGTATCATTAGTGATCGATTAGTTGGACCCCATGTACTTGTAAACAGACTTACGGGGCAGGTGTACACAAACTTCCTGGAAAACACCATACCTCATGTTTTAGAAGACACTCCACTGATCAATCGTCAACACATTCACTTCTTGCATGATGGCGCTCCTGCACACTTCAGTCGTACGGCTCGCCGGTACTTGGATCGAAGGTTTCCTGATCGATGGATAGGTAGAGGTGGCCCAATTGCTTGGCCTCCACGCTCACGTGATCTGAACCCTCTCGATTTCTACTTGTGGGGCCATTTAAAATCATTGGTTTATTCATCTCCGGTGCCTGATTTGGAATCCCTTCGGAATCGAATTGTGGCATGTTCTGAGGACATACGCAATACTCCTGGAATTTGGGATCGTGTTCGCAGGTCAATGAGACATCGATGTGAGGTCTGTATTCAAGCAGGAGGTGGACATTTTGAACATCTTCTGTAATGACAACGACAGACAGAAAGAAAAACGTTCCGGTGAATTTCAATGTTGTGAATGCCATAACTCGGAAATGAAGCATTTCCGGACACATGTTGTAATGAACTATTTTGTTTGTCTACATGTGGGAAATACAAACCTGAAATTATGCCCCGTATTTTTGAAACATCCTGTATAATAATCGCACACAACTATTTCATCCTCGTAATTATTAAATAACAGCACCGAATTTTAATCTTCATTAAAATCCATATGATACTGTCAAATAGCTGGTTTCATTAACGTTATTAATAGTAATTTAATTAACTTTTGATCTTTTCCAGTTAATTCTGACACCTGACTTTAGCCCTATTATACAGTTTATTACGATTATAGTATTGGATACTGAACCCACATCACCAGATTGGAAAAACAGCGTCATCGACAAATTAAATATATGTATTACTACCAACATTAAAATGCGACAGGCTCATGTCAGTAGATTTACTGGTATGTAAAAGAACTCCTGCGGGACAAAATTCCGGCACATCCGGCGACGCTGATATAACCTCTGCAGTTGCGAGCGTCGTTAAATAAAACATAACATTTTTTAAACAACCCAATTTATAATATTAGCATTAATAAGACGATCATATTAATTCGAAATAACAATCAAGATAAAATATGAGACACACACCATAATACATACGTTTGAATGGTTAAGATATGTGCATTAATGGGAAACAGAAATATGAACACAATAAATGTATTCAAATAATGTAATTTGCAACTCTTCACATTCACAACATTTCTACCTCAGTTTTATATTTTATTATTTTATTTTTATTCTTTTCCATCAAGTTACTTCATTATTCCATGTGTGAAGACTTTCAAACATATATACTTTGCAGCTTACACGTGTATTTTAAATAATTGACAATTGTAGGGCTGTCATATAAGAATATCAAAATGTATCATAACCATGTTGATTTTAATAACGTTCAGTTTGCATGTCACTAAATATGTATTGTATTTGTAGAAATTATGTAGAGATTATTGATATTACGGAAATGTACTTCGTATCTGATGATGTTGGCCCTGACCAACGAAAATGTTTATACATCTTTTAAACATGTAATGTAAATGTTTAACACCTTAAACATATGTTGTGAAGTCAGTGACTGAAATAAATACTTTTAATATAATGGCAAGAGGTGGCGTTTGTGTGAAAGCGTCAATTCCATCTATTGCTCTTTTCAATACTGAAACATAGGACTTTTCCGTCGCCTTTTTTGTTGATCTAAAATACACTTACGCGCCTCGAAGAACGTAATATTTTCTCGGACTCTCTGCTCTTGATTATCGATCTCTACCATATAATTCGGGGAATTTTTATAATTTGCGCAGTGGTCCCCTGAACATTTCACACAGTGCTCGGCGCCGGCACATGGGAATCACCATGGTCAGCACCGCCGCACTTTGAACATACTGTATAATGTCATTAGTGCGACGTTTTTGCGTATGTCCGAACCGTTGGCATCTAAAGCACATCATTGAATTCGGCACATAAGCACGAACCGGTACACCCTCGTACCCGAGAAGTATGTATTCTGGTAGGGCAGGCAATTCTAATGTAAAAAGGACAGTGCTAAGGGGAACAGTCTGTCCGTCCCTCTTACGTAATAAACAGCAAGCCTTGGACACAGACTGCTCCGCCAGTTCTAGTTGGATCTCTTCATCAGATATACCGTCTAGAGAATCCGTATGCACTACTCCCCGCGTGGTGTTCAGCGAGGAGTGGCGATCCACTTTAATAGGGTAAGACCCTAGCAACTTGGCTTTCAACAGCGTCTCACTCTGTTTTGGAGTTACAGTCTCGATAAGGAGACTACCGTTGCGTAGTCGAGTTGCATTTTTAACCTATCCAACGAATCCGTCGAGTACACGTCTCACGTAAAATGGACTGATGTTTTTCATAGTCTTTTCAGTTCCATATCCAAGGTGATATTAATAAACTTTGGAGGCGGCAATTTAACAGATACTTTCTCAGGGTCCAATTCCAATGCAATTTTAGTCATATGACCACCAATCGTGTCTATTCCTGTTTTCTGTTTTTTGTGACTCTTTCTGAGGGAGGGGCAGAAGAGCGCGAGTACATTTAAACTGCCCCCCCCCTACGGAACCGTCGGCGTCAACCTGCCACCGGGGGGGGGGGGGCGAAAGAAAAAGACACCTAAAAATTCTTTGCGGTCTGTGCCGCCTATGAGGACCACTCTACAGCCATATCCCAAGCAACCCACCTCGCGCAAGTTATCCTTCAAACTGCACATTACACACCTAATGGCAAGTCTTACACCAAAGACGTGTCGCAGTTTTGTGCCCCTGCCACAGGAATAACCGCCCGTGGCTCCCCACTCTACACTGAACAATCCCAGGACTATCCCGCTTCAGGTGACTTGTGGTTGATTACACTGCGACACCCAGAAATCAGCGGTAACACGTCAGGGCTATATATCCGCTACGGGCGATTATAGTCGGTCACCGGGACGTCTAAATCTCCCCGGGTCCCGTTTGGGTCTCTACGTGATTGTACTTGGCGTCTGGCCCGGACTCGGCACTTAAACTAGCATATAGGAGCAGTATGAATTGTCCACTATTGCTCCGTTGCTTGGCGCCCTGATGGGCTACACAAGTCAGGAGTCGCGATCGAAACCGTGGGACAGGACCACGGACAAAGGAAAGAAGCCCGCTGGTGAGACGAGTGTCATAAACCCAACGAGCTAGATACTATAGAGAGGACAAAGACCTCAGAAAGTTGAAGACAATTGAACATTGGTCCGCCATGTTTCGGTTAGTCAAAACAAAGGGGCGTGGCTCGGAAGTTGTAGGAAATGACTGTGAACTGAGCTACATATTAAGACTATGTTAATAAGTAAAAAGTAAAATACACACAAAACTTTACTTTTTATAACAGCTGTAGACCTATGTTTTATTAGTTTCACTAAATATAGCCCAGATATTAAATGACAAGCTATACTCGATGCAACCAAAGCAAAGCACCTAAAGACGGATGAATTTAATCGGCAGAAGAAAAATAAATAATTTTTTTGACTTCGTCACAAATTTAATTACCTTACAGCTCTTCTAACCTAATATGAAATTATGTAATTCAGTGCTCACCAGGTGATTTCAAGAGAGACGACGTATGCAACTAGTAGGAGTAAAATAGAGGAAAGGTAGTGGCGAAAATTTAAAAAAAAAAAAATCCAGTAATTAAGTTATTGAGAAAAATTCATTTGACATTGGAATTAACACAGAGAACTTTTGAAAACTGCAATTATTAAAACTACAAATAACCTCTTAGCATGCAACATAATAATTAAAGAATGACAATAATTGAAAGTTTCTCGTGATCATAACTCACCACATTTATTGAAACGATAAGATACTTACGATTAACATTGTTACCAGAAACAACAGGAGCCAAAGCTAGGTACACTTCTTTTCGCGTGATGGAGACATCGTGTAGTCTAATATAATTTGAAACAAACGTTCTCACACGTGTCTCGCAACTAGGCAGAGGCTTTTGCATCACACATAATTTGTCATTATTTTGAACAATATTGACAAATTCTGTGTGATGCAAGTGCTAACTTTCCTCTTTGTTAACAAAAAGAGCCCTACGCATTAATAAAAAGAAAATTGGAGTAGGCCCTATAAACACAATAAATACTAAACTCTTGACGGTCAAACTTATTAATACAGATATTTCGCTTATGCTCATCCGTCTTATCTTATAATTCTCTGCGGCAATGGTACTTGTATTGAGAGGGGTTAATTATCCAGCAACGAATATTATGATTTACGGTACATTTCATTTAAATCCGAGGGAATGAGACATTTTTGGAAATTTTAAAGTCTTAATTATTACTTTTTCATTTATAAATCAGATTTTTACAAAACCTATAGCAAAATGTTTAAGTTAAATATTCATGTATCTGAAGAATATAATACATGTACAAACTCGTTGCAGTGTACCTTTGATAAGCACTCCTTGCGGAGGCTGGCGGTGCTATAGACCGCCATGTTTTTTAGGGAACGATCCATAGTACTGTTGGCCTCCGCAGGGAGCGCTTATCAGAGGTCTTCAGCCTCTCTATAGTATCTAACTCGTTGCATAAAGCTAAGAACATTAACCTAAGAATGAATATAATGAACTAGAAGAGGAAGAATAATGTTGCCTCAACTAGCATTCTTAACAAATCTCGTCATGTAGGAGGACGTGGCAAGAAGAAAATAGCGGGAATGGAGAGGTGAAAATTGCTTTGATGATGTGGTGGTCGTTCCGCATGCAATGGTGGCCGGCGAAGAGAAATAGAGCTATGAAAAAGACGCGAGAACGAAAAGGGCTGGGTGGTGATAAGTCGATTAATGTTCGAAAAGAAAAGCACGAGAGCCACCATTGCATCCCCCGGTCACCAACTTGGCGGAACACACTTCGACCAGATGAAGTTACAGGAGAATGGAGAAAGTAACACAAAGCAGAACTGCACGCATTGTATTCTTCACCTGAAATATTCAGGAACATTAAATCCAGGCGTTTGAGATGGGCAGGGCATATAACACGTATGACCGAATCCAGAAATACATATAGAGTGTTAATTGGAAGGCCGGAGGAGAAATGACCTTTGGGGAGGCCGAGACGTAGATAGGAGGATAATATTACAATGGTTTTGAGGGAGATTGGTTATGATGATAGAGACGATTGATCTTGCACAGGATAGGAACCGATTACGGGCTTATGTGAGGGCGGCAATGAAGCGCTGTGTTCCTTAAAAGCTATTTGTATGTAAGTAAGTAGCAGCTGCAGTAGCAGTAGTATTTGTAACTACAGCCAAAGCAATGAGTAAGGACGTAATGTGTGGAGAGAGTTCAATGGAGGTCTTTCGAAAACAAATTACGGCTCTGAGGTTGAGATTATGAACTGTATGTTTTTTTGCAAATTAAGCTTTCAGGTATAACTCCCTGTAAAGTTAATTTGAATAATTTCGAGGAAAAAATTGTTCCGGGGCCGGGTATCGAACCCGGGACCTTTGGTTAAACGTACTAACGCTCTCCCAACTGAGCTACCCGGGAACTCTACCCGACACCGATCCAATTTTTTCTCTATATCCACATACCTCAAAGTGGGCTGATAACCATCAAGCAACCAACATTGAGTGCACACTAACTATGTGTGACTTAAATTGTGGCTTTCTGTAACGTACAGTGACGTGTTTATGCAAATTAAGCTTTCAGGTATAACTCCCTGTAAAGTTAATTTGAATAATTTCGAGTTAGTGTGCACTCAATGTTGGTTGCTTGATGGTTGTCAGCCCACTTTGAGGTATGTGGATATAGAGGAAAAATTGGATCGGTGTCGGATAGAGTTCCCGGGTAGCTCAGTTTGGAGAGCGTTGGTACGTTTAACCAAAGGTCCCGGGTTCGGTACCCGGCCCCGGAACAATTTTTCCCTCGAAATTATTCATATATGTTTTTTTTATCTGTGTGGAATTTATGTCTTCAAATGATGTAGTTATTAATAAGACTCTAACTTGTATCTATATTATTATTTTATAACTGAAAAATGTATATATTAACGAAGTGAAAGCTTTGCCATTGATTTAAGACATAGGTAGAGGCTAAGAATCTTCGCGAAACCAGACGTCATTTCTACTTGCGACTTTGATTGACATGGCTCCAAAAAGAGGTGCAAGACCAAAAACACATAATACGAGCTCTACTTTACCTTGGTTTTTCGGCTTCCAAGACAGGTAGGCGTTTCCACGTCTTAGAAGGGACAGCTAGGAAATGGGTGCAAAATTACCAATTTTTGGCTGAAAAGCTGGGAGTGGTAGAAGGAAAATTTCAACACAACAACAGGACGCCAGATTAGTGGCATAGGTTGAAAGGAATCCCTTTCATACCGCTGCTAATTGTAAGCCCCTTGTGAATTTTCTTGGCCTCGACCAGAGCGTGAGAAATAGTTCAAGGGCCGCCAATTTGAGAACTCTACGTGGTATTCCTAGAGAAGTTCATAAGGAGGAGCATAAAGAAGAGTTTTTAGTCTTTGCATTGGGAAATGATGATCGGTATTGGAAAAGGGTAATTTTTTCTGATGAAGTCACCTTTTCTACAACAAAGGAAGGACCCACTCTTGTATATCGTCGTCCAGGCACTCGATTCGACCACAGATATGCTGCCATTCGTGCCCTCAGTGGTAGAGTGTCTGTGTTGTGTTGGGGATGGATTTATGAATTGGGCACAAACCATCGCCTTCGAGGAAAATTGTACCAGTAGTAATATCAACTGTTGCTGGAACGTTATATGGTTCTTTAAGCTAGGTTATTATATCCTGCTGGAATTCTTCAATTTCAGCAAGATAGTCATCCAGTCCACACATTTCAATTGATTTGGGATTGGTTTGCGAGGAGGCAGGATATCTAATCTTTGGAGAATATGTGGACACAAATAAAGAAGCATATGCGGAAAAATTTGCTTATTCTCCTCCAAAGCATCCTGATGATTGTGAAAGCTCGTCCAGGATGCCTGGTATGCCGTGGATGGTAACAGTCGCTATTTGAAAAGACTAGTCGATTGCATTCCCACTCGACTGCTAGATGTCATCGAGATGAGAGGAAGATGGACCAAATATTGAATCGTGGCTTTCTTTTTTTATTTCAATTTAATTGTTTGAATTTTTTAGGCAAACGCCAGTAAGTGTGTTTTCTTTATGCCACGAAGGACTTTTTGTTTTTTTATAAATTCAATGTTTCTTTCTATTTGCAGTCATAATATCATAATAAATAATGATAAAGTAATAGAAGAATACATTCATGAACCTGATGTTAATTATTAAAATATTCATAAAAGATACAGAGGAAATTATATTTTCTCTTTCTGTTAAAAACAAACAATACATGAAAACAGTAGGTGGTGTTCGAATGCACGACATCATTAATACCAACCTGGCACGCTACCACTACGCTACAATAGTAACGTGCAAAACACTTCAATTATAATTGTAGATATCTGGCCAAGTAGTCGAACAACATGCAATATCTTCGTTAAGATTGCAAAACCTCGTATCTAAAAAATTGACGATTTCGTGCTGTGAGTTTCGTGATATTAAACAACACGTCCCGCACAAGATGCAAGAACCCGTATCTCAATATATTGAATAATAGCACCACAATGCAGAAGTATCAAAACCTTGTATCTTGCGATGTTTGTACTTTAACGTGTTCAAACTAGTATCTAAACATACATGTTATCGCACAACTATGGGCAGCTCTTTGCTCCAATTTTAAGAGTCCATAACTCGTAGCTCATCATTCAAATTTACCACGTTATAATTTTCCGCCCTTTTCTGTTATTGTATTATTGAATTTATTAATGGAAGATAATAGAATTGTTAGCAGTCGAAAATCTATTAAAGCTATTAATTTTGTGTCTATGGTATACATTATGCGAGAGAGAATTAATCTCTGAAGAGAAGGCACGAGCTCAAGTTTTGAGCCTAGCAGTGAACCATGTCTGAAAAATCAGATGTTGATGACCCAGCGATCAGAAGAAAAATGAGGAAGAAAATTAGTTCTAAAAGATTGAAGAATACCACAAGTAACGGAACGAAATTACCACCCTATTACTGCACATCATCTACTTCCAACCTTTATTTGGAGCCGCAATTCTCATCATGCAGTGAACTTTATAGAGCAATTAAAGAAGAATGCAACAGTTGCAATAATATTCAACCTGTGGCTGGTAGAGACTTATTAGTGAAACTCATTAAAAACCGAACATTGCCCTTTCCAAACAGAAGAAATATGAGTGTGATCTTTGCCTTTCTTACAAACTACATAATGTTTCAGATAATGATTATAATACACATTAGTTGAAGAAAGAGAGGACAAGAAAGGAAAATTCTGTAGACAAAAAGAAAGCAGAAGAACGTAAATGCTGTGTGTTTACCATGGATGTTCAAGCGGTACACCTAATGCCTGCTACTCAAGCTAGTTTTGTATATTTTAAACAGAAATTAGTATGTCATAATTTCACAATTTACAATTTAGGAGACAGATCTGTAGATTACTATGTTTGGCATGAAGGTGAAGGGGGTTTGGACGCCAACATGTTTCCAACATGCATTGCAAATTTCTTGAACACAAAAATAAAAGACTGCAATAAAAATAAAAGCAAAATATTTTACAGTGATGCTGCTGTGCCCAAAATATAAATGCAGTCGTCTCTAATGTACAGCAACATTTTAGCATTGCTAGTGGAACAACGACTATGCAGAAATACCTGGTGAGACGGCATACTCAAATGCAATGCGACAGCGTCCATTCTACAATTGAGAGAAGAAAGAAAAACAGGGTTCTGTACTCCCCAGCCAGTACATTTAATGACAAAAGAAGCACGATGTGGTAAACAAGGGCAGAACAAAGTGAAAAATAAAATTTGTCGTGATTTTTTCAAGGATTGCTCTCAAATTCAGTACTACAAGTCAATACGTCCAGGAAATAAAGTTGGTGAACCATGTGTTACTGAAATTTCTGCACTGAAATATAATCAAATATTGGTATTTTATACATGTTGAATTTTGACAACGATTCGAAATTACTTACTTCCTAGACGTCCAAACACAATCATCGGAAGTGAAAAAAAACTTTATGCTGGACCTATCCCTATTTCTACACAAACATACGTCGACCTAATGTCTTTAAAGCCAATTACTCCTAGATACTATAATTAATTTTACGAGGGTCTTCTTGATAAGTAGCTCAGTGGATAAAGGACAAAAAATATGTAATACTTACCATAGTGTTCATGTAGGCATACTGCATTATTGTATTTGAATCATATTAAGTTCCTCCAATTAAACCTGGGTTAAATTAAGAAGTGTTGAATTATTTATTTCTTTCCTTCTAATATGAGATCGATTTTCAGTAAAATGCAAAAACTCGCAACTTGATATTTTTTCAAATTGTTTGGGTTAAAACCTCGTATCTCACAAAAAGGCCCCATCTTTTAAATATAATTCTAAATTAATATGAATTATACACATGAAACATTTGGTTCAATAATAGACACTAAACCATATGTTACAAATATTGAATCAATGATGTGGATATTTCAGTTTTTTCAGTATTGTAGGTATTGCTAGCTTAACGACCTGTCTTCGAATTGTAGCGAAGATACCCGATGGTAACTTAGATCCTAGAGAGCGTTCTTTTTTTTCCTGCTGTACTTACAAACAAAACATGGTAGAAAAATAGTTATTTGTGATACATATTCGTAAAGGTTCTCACTCACCAGGGCCAAAAAGATGACTTTATGAATGTGTGTTATACAATGTTTTTAAGCAGTTAATAAAGAATATTAGTTTGACATTTTGTCCATAATTACATTCTATCGTTCCAAAAACAGCTACATCCAAATAAAAATTGTTCCCAGCCAAAAATCAGGAAGCTAGCAAATTCAAATTTACAGTATATGTTTGTGTAGCGGTATATCGCAACTTTATGCTGCCAAAGTAACGCAACTGTTTATAGAAAAGTCGTTGAAATTAGTTTCTTTTGTAAAATTTTACAAAATGGATGTAGCTGACTTTGATACTAGACAACTCGTATATATTAACAAAAAAAAAAAAAAAAAAAAAATTCGCAAGAGGACGTCAAGTGGATAAATTCTTTATGATATTTATTTTCTCTCACTGTTATTTATTCTCGCTTTAACATCTCTGGACATATTGCGAGTTAATCTTCTGTGTGAAATCCGAAGGCCTGTCTACTATTGTTGAGACTGGTTCTATTGTTGTAAACTATAGGTGACTGCAGTCTATATATATTACTGATTTGTTATGAACATGATTTCGGTGATGAATGAGGTTGGTAATTTTCAGTATTGTGGCCCCAATTTCCTGGCATTTGTCTTACGGTTGAGGGAAAACCCTGAAAAACCTCAACCAGGAAATTCAACCCGACCGGGAATCAAACTCGGGCTTCCTGCGTAAGAGGACCACCATGCTGACCCCTACATCACATATGTGGTCTTGATGATGTTTACACTTCCTTATGAATAAATGTTACGTTGCTTATTTTAATATTGTAATTGACATAAGTTTTAATCAGCGAATCTTGGAAAACTTTTTGCATTTATTTTTATTTTTCCTGAACTGCGGTTGGGACCTAGCTATTTATGATACAAATTCGTAAAGGTTTTCACACACTAGGGCCAAAAATATGACTTCACGAATGTATTATACTATGTTTTTTCTACGACAGCACAAATTTCCATTAAATAATTATTTCAATTTGGAGAAGTTATAAGATCACAATGTCATGGCCATCTAAACTTAGAACCATTAAGAAGTAAGTATGCATGGAATGGCAACCTGTTTTGTTCATGTTCAATATTTCAAAGCCTAGACGGCCATATAATAAACGAAACGTTTAAAAACAGTTGAATGACAAATCTTCTTACGAGTACTATCAGAGCCATCTACATAGAAAGCCGGAGCAACGGTTCGGCAACACTGTAAAAGTTGACGCTCACTGGCACGAACCTACGGGAACGGAAATCTACAACAGTCCGTCTCCGCGGAAGCTTTGACGCTCGGAATATTCCGGTACCAGTCGACAGGCAGTCTGGTTTCAATCATGGAGTGGAATAGTAGTGATAGTAACAATTCCGAAGATGATTTTATTTTACTGAGTCGTTTAGCTGATGAGGAAATAAAGAAAATAAAAAAATATGGAGGCATAGCTAGAGCCCGGATTTTATGTAATATAAAAATGAGAAATATGTACATAGATATGCAGCTAAAATGACAAAATATGTAGATAAATATGTAATATATGAAAGATATGTAATCAAAATCTAAGCTTTATTAGATGTATTTTTGCACACTAATAAAATTAAGGTGCACATGTGATTGAACCTCATTTAATTACTGTGTGGAGGCGCAATTATTCTCATTTAATTATAATATGGAGGCGCAATTAATAGTTAAATATTTTTCCATATTTTCTGCTGTCATTAATCGTCTCGTCAACGGCAACCCATACGTAGGAATCATCAAATCCAGTTATAATCGTTTCCATTGTGTCAGTGTAGCAGGAGTCCAAATAACTTTTCCGGAGTGTTGATTCATACGAAATGTTGAAGTTGCAGTATTTGCATAGGAATGTTTGAAATTTTGGAAATCCAGTTTATACCATGATATGTTTGCAGCAATCATAGTCACGCACAAATTTTTATTACATTCACTGGTAGAAGACGAATGTTTCAGCACCACAATGTGTAAGAACAACTTGTTTCTTTTCGACGGAGCATGTTTTTTTTATTTCTCACATGAAGTCCAATTTTTAAATGCTATTATAATTATTGTGACTTCATGGAGCACCCAATGTGTTTGTCACACACTTTGCACAGCACGATTTTACCATTGTAGTAAAGTAATCGTCAATTGAAACCCAGCATTTTAACTTGGATGCGAATGGCAGTAGACTAGCTACTTGTATCACCTGATGTCAAAAAAAAGTTTCTCAAGAAAACAGAAAAAGTTATTGTTTTCTTTTAGAGCAATTGATTGGGGGTGTTTGTGCGAAACGGTCATACCCACAGGGTACCTTTCATTCTTTCCTTCACTGCGTTAGAACTACAATGACCCACCCTTTGCATTTGTATTTGTTCTTACTTTACCGTTACTTCTTAAGGGATATACGAACTATTAGCATTGTGAAGAGATGTCCATTTTTTGACACAATACGTTATTATTTTCAATTACTAAATTCTATTTATGCACTAGAGACGAAGGAATAAGCTTCATAAACAATTTTAAAACATAACTTAAGAATTAAATACAGGGAAAATTGGTGAAAAAAAATGTGTATTCCTTCAAAATATGTAAAAATATGTAATATATGCCAAAATATTTATTATGCACCAAAATACGTAAAACCATTTAAAACTTCGGAATAATGATACCTTTGATATGATTCGCTGACATTTTAAATTTCCTTATAGCTACATACATAGGAACAGAATACGTAATTACATAAAATCCGGGCTCTAGTCATAACATGAAAAAAAAAGTGTTTTTGATGAATTTAACCACCTTTTCCCCGATTTGTGCAAATATCCTTTCGTATGAGTGAAGAAAAAATTTTAGAACTTCGTCTGTTATCAGAACATGAAATAATGAAGGGAAACATCACATTTCGAAGATCAATCAACACAGAAGAGCGATTAGCACTGTTAAAATTATCTTTTCATCATCTATTTTACGAATAATCTTACTGAACAACGCACAAGCACGTGTTGAGTGGGAAATTACTGAGAACAGCAAACGCAATTTTCTCCGACGACCAACGAAGATATACGAATGCTGACGATCGCCATCAGCCGTGGCGGAAATTTCCGGTAGGGTCATGTCGCGAGAATCCTGTCCGTCAGGACCGACAGCCGGTTGCTTACGTTCGGACAAATGGGAGTTTGCCGTTTAAAAAACAAGCATTCGTTTCTCGCAGACTATTTCCGGTTCGTTCCGTTCCGGTCGGTTCGTGCCAGTGAGCGGCAACCTTAAATAACTGTCAAGTGGAGATGTACGATACGAAAACACGTGTTTAGTGTTAATGACGATTTCTAATGTAAATGAATCTTACAGCATAAGGTTGTGTCGATGAAATTGTGTATGCGGTCGTAACAAACTTTCATTGTTTATGTATTATAAACTAAGTGCATATTGTCGATAAAAGCTATACAAAAAAAAAATGAGAATAAAATGGCTGGAGTCTTTCGCAATTTTTACGGTTAATGATGACAAAGTGAGAACAATTCTTCTAGAAATTAAATATTTTATAAACTACATTTTATAGTCTTACTTGTGGTTTGTGGCATAGCAGGAATTTGTTCGAGCCAAATTGTGAGGTTTCGCCTGCTATATATTGTTTCAATAATGTCACTCCGTAGATTTTCAAGTTAATTGTAAACAGCTAGTTTGTGATCCCTTCAATGTTGCAGTTTTGTTGAAGATTTGGAATGCCTGTTATACGTCAGAACCATTTGTACTATGTCGTACGCCGGTCTCCGTAGTGGTTCCTCTCTCCGATGTGTAGTCGTGGTGGGGAGGGGAAACGGGAGAGACGTGACAAGATGTCTGCAGCTCATGGATGGAGTGATGATACGAAACTGTGGTGACGGTTAAAGGAAATACTGTTTTTAAAGTAACATTTGTTTATTACAGAAATAAACTAACAAAGAAAGTTTAACTGTGATTCCCTCCTAGTTCTATGGTAGGGGTAACGGGGGAGTCGTGATAGAAATTGATAATTTAGAAATTCGTCCTGAGGCTTCGATGCGGGGAGAGTTATGATGGACGATAGTCAAGTACGATTTGAGTGAGAGGGAGGCAAGGGTAACGGGAGTGCCTGGGGAAAATCGGCTTGCTCTCATGTGTGTTGTGGGAAGCAGGATAATGAGAGAGATGGAATGAAGTAGAAGGTTAATTCTCTAGTTCCAAGGATCAACACAGCGTTCTGTGCGACTTACCGACTTCGAGAACAAGCTCCTGGCATCGGAGGATCAACACAGCGTACTGTGCGACTTATCGACTTCAGGAGCGGGGAAGGGTGACCTCTATCATCGACGGATCAACAGAGCGCACTCGCGACTTACCGACTCTAGAGGAGGGGGCTGAGGAGATGGTTGTGTTTAATCGAACAAGCCGGGATAAGAGCGGGGAGTCGAAGTCAGGATGGTGAGAGATAAGGTGTGATCAGGGGAGAGACGTTTGTGAGTTGGTGGTGGTGGTGATGAGGCCTGTGGCGAGACGAGAGTAAAATAAGTACGTAAGAAGTGAGGAAGATTCGGCTGGTGTAGGAAAGAATACAGGAGACAGGGGCGCGGCTGGCTCCCTGTTCCTGGGGTGGTGGCCGTGTGTAGACACGTCCGAACAAAAAGCAAGTCTCTGCGCCTAAGTGAGAGGAGTGAGCACTGGACGAGGGTAGCTGCTAGCTAACCCCCGTCTGACAAGTCTCACGCTATCGAAATCGAAAAAATCGAAAAAGAGAGGAGAATTGGGAGGACAAATTTAAAAGGTACGCAAAACGCGTCCTTGCAAGGGGTAGAGGGCTGTAAGAAACTAAATATGTGAGCTCCAAGCCTGTTGGCCACTAGTCTCACTCCGGGTTACGCTGCTCCACTGAAGGAGCTCTAGAAAATTTTGAAGGGGAAAACTGAAAATGGACGTAACCTCTTAGGTACCATATACGCGAGGGGGGATGGAAATGTGATCAAAATTATAACGGGACGGGACGAGGAGGAGATGGCTGGTGTAGATCTGCACATTGAAATGAACTGTCATTTTGAAGTGCAGGAGGAGTCGAGAAGACTCTGTCGTCTGATATTCGATGACAAGGCTAACGCTATCTTGTTTTTTTACTTGGGGATTTCTTTGAAGTGAATTTTTTATGATGCGATGAAATAGAAGAGAGAACGAAGGGGAGTAGTTGGTGATAGGAAGAAAAATGACCGAAGAGAAGAGCACGGGAGCCACTATTGCACGATCCGGTCACCAACTTGGAGGAACCCACCTCGACGGGGGAACCGTCGATGTCAACTTACCACAGGGGGCGGAGGAAAAAGACACTTATACATTCTTCCCAGCCTGTACCGGATGTGAGGAGCCCCCACCGGGAGCCCGATCCCAAGCAACATACCTCACGGAAGTTAACCTTGAAACTGGACATTACACACATAACGGCAAGTTTTACACCAGAGTCGTGTCGCAGTTTTATGCCCCTACTACGGGAATAACCACCCATGGCTCCCCACTCTACGCTGAACATAACCGCCGGACTACTCGGCTAACTCCTACCCACGCACCAAAGCCCGGAACAATCCATTGCCGTACGCAGCTTCAGGTGACTTGTGGTTGATTTACTGCGACACCCAATGTTCCACTACGGCGTTCACACTTTCTTGTCGGTTATCATTGTGTGATATGGACTCCGAAAATCCGACCCAGTCCGCCTTTTTAATGACCCATATTTGAGATCGAGATTCCGCAGGATGTAAAGCGGACATACGCATTGCAATGGGATAGTTGTCACTACTATGTAGGTCCTGAATCGCAGACCATTCGAAATTCGTGGACAAAACTGTTCTACAATGGATATTTCTATCATGGAGTAAGTACCGTGAGCCAAGGAGAGGTGTGTTGCTTCCCCTGAATTCAGGGTAACAAGATTTAGACGGGTACATAATTCTGCTATTTTATTTCCTCTGTCATCATCGGAATTTTCGGCCCCTTGAATGGTGGGATGCACTTAAATCCCTCACTACCATAAATGGAGCATATACTTGCGACAGAACGTCCTCAATTTCTTACACTGAGAAAGGTGCGTCTGGGGACATATAAGCAGAGACTATTGAAAACTGTATGGTAGTTAAAGTTACTCGAGCGACTATGCATTGATGTGGGCTGTTGATGTTGATAACAGAAGAATAGATACATTGGCGGAGTAGGAGGGCACAACCTCCGTCGACTCGAATACCGGCAAGGCGATTGTACCGGTAGTATCGCAAGGTACTCAGTGAGTTTTCGAGGCGGAGGTGTGTCTCTTGGAGATATAAAATAGCTGGGTTCTCATGACAGATAAATTGCTGTAGTCCTGTATATCTGCAGTGTAAATCGTCCATATTCCACTGTGGAATATCAGTCATCATAAGGAGCTATATCATGTTGGTGGCTTCACAAGGGAATCTTATTTCCTTTTGCTTTCTATGGGAAGAAGCTTTTGCCTGTGACAGCTTTGTCTTCGACTCTGGCGACTAACTTGCAGTTAGTCGCACTTCTGATCGTGATCTTGTTCCAAGACGTGATCGGGAACGTCATCTCGACCCGCCACCCGAACTAGTAGTGCGACGTTCTGGTGTACTACTGGGCCTACGATCCTTCTCTGCTGTCACAGCAGTGATTTTCTTAGAGTCGTAACGCCTGATATCAAGTCCACAAGTGTCGTCTCAATCAGCAGTCTGAGTAGCAGCATCTCCATATGTCTGGGTTGCGATCTCAATTCGCTTCACAGGTATATTTGTAAGAGTTGCCGTTTGTGTGGTGGCATCGATTTCCTCTGTTGTTTTCTGCACTACAGACACATTGGACTTTTGCGTTGCCTCCTTTCCTTTATCTAAAATATGCTTACATACATCAAAGAAGCTAATATTATCCCGGACACGAAGCTTTTGAATCGTATTTTCCAGCAAATAATTTGGGTAGATTTTAGAATGAGAAGCGTAGTCTCTTGAACAATTCACACAGTGCTCGGCGCCGGCACATGGGGAATCACCATAGTCAGCTCCGCCGCACTTTGAACATATGAAGTCATTAGTGCAACGTTTTTGCGTATGTCCGAACTGTTGGCACCTAAAGCACCGCATTGAGTTCGGTACTTACGCACGCACAGCGACACGCTCGTAGACTACAAAGATATGTTCTGCCAAAGAGACGTCTCAAGGGTGAGAAAGACTGTGCTTAGAAGTTCAGTCCGTCCGTCCCGCTTACGCATTAAACGGTAAGCTTTGGACACGGACTGTTCCGCAAGTTCTAGTGGATCTCTTCATCAGACATACCGTCCAGAGTATCCGTATGCTCTACTCCCCAGGTGGAGTTCAGCGAAGAGTGCCGTTACACTTTAATAGGGTAAGACCATGACAACGTCTCTTTCAACAGCGTCTCACTCTGTTTTGCAAATGCAGTCTCAACGAGGAGACTAACTTTGCAGAGTCAAGTTGCATTTCTGACTTTCCCAACGAGTCCATCGAAAGAAGGTCTCACGTATAATGGACTAATGTTTTTCATAGTTTTTTCCGTTCTGTCCAAGGTGATACTGATAAACTTCCGTGGCGGCACTTTAACTTTTAACCTCTCAGGGTCCAAATCCATTGCAGTAACTATTCGTCATATGACAACCAGTCGTATTGTCTTTTCCTAATTTCTGTTTTTTTTTTTTTTTTGTTGCTTCTCTAATGGAGGGGAAGAGGAGTGCAAGGATATTTTAAACTCCCCCCTACGGTACCGTTGGCGTCAGTCTGCCACCAGTGGGACGGAAAAAAGACACCTAAAATTCTTCTCTGTCTGTGCCGGCCGTGGGGACACCATCCACAGCGCGATCCCAAGCAACCCACCTCACGCAAGTTACCCTTCAAACAGGTCATTACACACTTAATGGCAAGTCTTACACCACAGGCGTGTCTCAGTTTTATGCCCCTACCACGGAATTAACCGCCCGTGGCTCCCTACTCTACGCTGAACACAACCACCGGACTACTCGGCTAGCTGCGACCCACCCACCAAAGCCGGAGCAATCTGAGACAGCACGCAGCTTCAGGGAACTTGTGATTGATTACACTGCGACACCCATAAGTCAGCGGTAACAGGTCGGAGCGATATATTCGCCCCGGCGAGCAGAGTCGATGACCGGGACGTCTAAATCACCCTGGGCTCCCATTGGGGCTCTACGTGATTGTACTCGACCTCTGGTGCTGGCTCAGAACCTAAACTTGCATATGGGGCAGTATGAATGGTCCACTATTGCTTCGTTGCTGGCCGCCCTGTCGGGCCGCACAAGTTTGCAATCGCTCTCGAAACCGTGGGACAGGACCACGGAGATGGGAAAGATCCCCGCTGGTGAGACGGGAGTTATAAGCCTAAGAACCTGAACCTCAGAATGAATAAAATGAACTAGAAGGGGAAGAATAATGATGCCTCACTAGGCATTCTTAACAAACCCGTCATGTAGGCGGACGTGGCAAGAACAAAACAAATGGGATGGAGAGGTGAAAATGGCTGTGATGATGTGGTGGGCGTTCCGCATGCAATGGTGGCCGGGGTGGAGAAATACAGCGATGAAAAGATGAGAGAACTAAAAGGGATGGTTGGTGATAAGACGAAAAATGGCCGAAAGGTAGAGCACGAGAGCCACCATTGCACCCCCCGGTCATCAACTTGGAGGAACCCACCTCGACCGGTCAGAGATGAATGAGAAGGTTTAAAATATTCTTAATGCAAGCCTCTAATTTCAATCAAGGCGCAAGGCAATGAAATGAAAGCAATAACTCGTAACAGAACTTCAAACCTTCCCCGTATTCACGGATCAGAAGTAGAAAAACAAGTATTTTATAATTCACATAATTTTATTTCCACAAAATGTATTTATTGATAACTTTCCAGATTAGGATCAATTTTTAGCAGTTGTGGTCGTTTTTATTGCAAGTGAGATAACTACTAGAGTCTAAGGCAGGAATCGGCAAAAATGTCATCGTGATCATAGCAATAATGACGTCGCAGGGGTAGCGTACTAAACAGTTTTTGCTTCACACACTCCATTCCGACGAACTCCCCTACAACTCCAGTACACAGGAATCTATGTGTGGCGTGTTTTGAAATGTATGTATTTATTTACACTGCAAGTGGGCAAGCACCCGGTGGCAGTGGTATATACAATATTAACAATACACAATAAAATGATAACCAATACACAATAAAATTTACAATACACAATACAATTTTACAACACATATACAATTTTACAACACATATACAATTTTACACACAATACAATAATAATACACAATACAATTTTACACAATAATAATAAAACATAAAATAAAATACCTAATTTTACAATACAACCTACATAATTATCTATAGGTCCTACATAAGTTTCAATAGTCTTTCACTTTACTCTCATCTCATTCCCTGTAGTGGCACTATGACGCATTTCACTGACACTTTAGCACACATTTCACTGACACTCTGTAACTCATTTCACTGACACTATAGAACACATTTCATTGACGCTATAAATTATCACTGATCGGAACTGTTCACTGCACTGTAAAACCATAACTTCACTGACTCACCTCGCTTCACTGATACAACAGTTCAAATAAGTCAAATAATTACATCCTTATGCATACTTATAAACAGAACTACATTTAAACTAAACATTTCTAGTCTAAGGCCCTCTTACACGCTAGTTTTAAATAATTTACAATTCAAACCAAGGAAGTAAACTCGTCAGCCTAGATAAATACATGTCACCTTAAAAAATTAAATGTTGAATGTCACCTTAATTTTAATTTTCACTTTATATACAACTTTTTAAGTTATTCTTGAATCTCCTTAAGGAAGGACAGCCCTCAAAGACCGATGCAGGTAGGTCATTCCAATAATTTATAGTTCTATTTAAAAATGAGAATTTACCTACATCCGTTTTCTGTTTCCTACATTTGATTTTAAAATCATGATCGTTCCTACCATAGTACGTTGGCTTTTCTAACCGAGCCGTTATGTCTACCCATGCTTTCTGACCTAGATGTGCTCTATACAATGATGATATTCTAGTTTTCCTACGTCTGTTTTCCAAAGTTTCCCATTTAAGTTCTTTTATCGTATCGTTTCCATCTTCTCTTTTACCTTTAACAAATTTCGCTGCCCTATACTGGATTCTTTCTAAGGAATTTATCTGGTATATTCTATAGGGATCCCAACATGTAGTTCCGTATTCCATTAACGGTCGCACTAACGTTAGATATGCTATTTCCCTCGATTTGGGGCTAGCCTTTCTCAAGATTCTCATAATAAAGTGAAGTGCCCTCCATGCTTTACCCGTAACATTATCAACATGCTCTCCCCAAGAAAGTTTGGAGTTTAAATACACTCCTAGGTATTTACAACATTGTTCTTGCGGAATTACAACACCACTGAATTCGTAATTAAGACTAGTTTCCTCTCGGATTTTACAAAATGATATAGATTTACTTTTAGAACCATTTATTTTCATCCTATGCTTTAACGCCCAGTTATAAATTTTATTCAAGTCTGTTTGAATAGCATCTACATCTAAATTATTTCTAATCTTTCTATAGATAATGCAGTCGTCTGCAAATAGCCTCATATTTGATGTAATATTCTGGCATAGGTCATTTACGTATATTATAAAGAGTAATGGACCCAGAACGCTGCCCTGTGGCACCCCTGAACTTATATTTCCAATTTCCGATATTTCATGACCTACTCTAACTCTCTGGGTTCTACCGTTTAACAATTCTTGGATCCATAGCACCACTCTTTAATCTATTCCTAGCCTACTTAACTTATCTATTAATATGTCATGTGGCACCAAATCAAATGCTTTCGAAAAATCAATCACAACTGCATCGATTCTTCCGCCTCTATCTACCTCTTCAGCTAGATCCTGAACCAGCGACGTAATTTGACTATCACATGAGAAGCCTTCCCTAAAACCATGCTGGCGGTTGTAAAACCAGTCTTTCGCATTTAGAACATGACGAATATAATCCGATATCAAATGCTCCATGACTTTACATACGACAGATGTAAGGCTAATCGGTCTGTAGTTTCCGACATCTAATTTATTTCCACCTTTATGTATGGGTACCACTATAGCTGATTTCCAGTCACATGGAATAGCTGCATTGTTTATGGAAACATGAAATATACGCATTAAGTATGGAATTATGGCCTCGGAACCTAATTTAAGAATCTCTGTAGCAATACTATCTGGTCCTCGAGACTTCCGATTTTTAATTTCGTTATTCTCTCTCTAACCCCTTTGGAAGTTATTTTGAAAGTCGAATTTGGTTCACATTCATGGTCTGTGACACAACCACTCCTATCAGCGGGATTATTATTATTATTATTATTATTATTATTATTATTATTATTATTATTATTATTATTATTATTATTAAAAACCAAAATGAAATAGGAATTTAATAAGTCGGCCTTTTCTTTGTCATCAGTTATACTTTCTCCGTTCTGATTTCGTAAAGCACTACTCCTTCGTTTTTTCCTTTTCTCCTGCGTACATAATTATAAAACTGTCTCCAATTGTTACTTTCATCTTCTTTTAAAATAGTTTTTTAGAAAATTTTCCTGAGCTAACCTTTTTCACACTCAAGTTTCTTAATTAATTCGACATGTTTTTCCCAATGCTCATGGCTTCGTTTACGTTTGCTAAATGCGCGCCTTGTCTTTTTCTTTAAGTAGCGAATATAATTAGTGTAATATTCTGGGTCCGGATTTTTCTTAATTATTTTAGAAGGTACACATTTTACTAATGCCTCGAAAGTTATACTCTTAAATTTATGCCACACATTTTCCATATTTCCTTCAGTCCTTAGAAAGTCATCATGCTTTTGTCGTAGGAACGTTTGTAATTCATGGACATCGGTTTTGTTAAAATTCCAGACAGACAGTGGACTTGACCTCGGATTTACTGTGTTTTCCCAGAAGATTTCTAATAAGACGCTATTGTGATCACTTATTTTATGAATACTTTCAGAGTTGACAAAGAGAGAGACAGGTCTTAGTAGGTAAACATCTAAGAGGGCATTGTCACGCGTCGGACCATTTACTACCTGCGTGAAATCTTTACGCCAGATCAATTCATTAATAAGGGTCTGTGCATCTGAATTTGTACCTGAAATCCCGTTCCAGTTAATTTTCGGGAGGTTTAGATACCCAGCAATTACTACGTTTCGGTCTTCTGATACTGTATTAAGATATTCATTTAGTTTGTGCAAAGTTAAATTGTTTAATTCACTGGGTGGTCTGTAACATGCTATTACATCTAAGGTTTCCCGCCCATTTCTTCTCTGAACATTCAATATTTCAACTTCCTCATGTATCCACAGAAGATTGCTACTTATTTCTATCTTAGTACAAACGAAAACTCCCCCTCCCTTTTCACTTCTATCCTTTCTGAAGACTCTATAATCCGACCTAAAAATTTCCGAGTCATTTATGTCTTCCCTAAGCCATGATTCCGTCCCAATTATTACATCTGGATTATAAACATCGACCAAGTTCCAAAACGGAATAAGTTTATGTGTTACCTGACTAGATTTAGATTGCATCTTTGAAACCTTCAAGGTCTGTTCAGAAACGTGTGTTTAAGGAAGAATGGGAGAACTGTATTTGTTGTGCACATGGTGACAATGTATACGTCTCTTGTTCTGAAATTATAATAGTTATTTATAAATCACACATCTAGCGACGGTACGACACGTCATAGAATTATCACGAAATCATAGGTAAGCATGAACATATCGAATGTAATGTAAACGGAAATGTATACAGTAGAAAAAACTATAAAAATCATTGTCTTTTCGTAGGGTTGGACGGGACGAAGCAATTAAAACATTAAAAACAACAAATTTCAATTAATAACAGTTCCGGTACTAAAATATGATGAAACAAGATATAAGTCCATGCATGTGTTGTTATTGCTTTGGAAATCGCAAAATCATTGAAATGCTAAAATGAAGGACAGTTTATTGAAACATGTCTGAATAAAGTTAATAATATTATTTGTCCCGAATTATCTGAAGTTTCGAAAAGTATGAAATTATCCAAACGGAAAATACAAAGGGATATTGAACCAGTAGCTGAACGAGAAATAAAATCAAAGATGCATAAGGGGCGGTCTAATCTCTGCTTTAGATGATAATACAGATACTGTTGTTTAGTCAACTGTCCAAAGACAAGTCTAAACCTCACAAGTGATACCAACAAAGCACCACTAATGAGGCAACTAGGCCAGGATATAATGGAGAAGGGTAATCATTTCCTTTCCCCTACACAGATATTGATACAGTAGTTTTGGTAATGTTCACCCGCTGAATTACGAAGGATTTCTCTGTACAGAATAAGAATATTTGCTCGATATCATTGCACACGGAGGGAATACAACAGGAGAAGAGTTATTCCAAGCATGAAGAAAATATATACTGGTAGAAAAAAAAGTATCTGAACATAAAGCAACATGTGACTGTAGTAACATATGGGACTAGAAATAGGCATTATTCTCTTTGCCCGGGTTATTCGTTTTGCCCGGGTCTCCCCTAACTGTTTATCTTGAATATATGTTAATTTATTCTTTTGGGTCGGCGGCTTCATTTATTTTTCGATTTTTAAATTGAGATACAATTATTTATCATATTGTTACAGCATCTGTGTCAAGAGTTTTATTTTTACAACAATATTTTAATTTATGTTGATTTTTATGGCTACCGGTTTTAAAGTTTAATTATGGTACTGTTTCTCAAGCAAGGGCGCAAATGACTATAAAAACTGAAGCGCCCTTTAAACACCATTAAAAACAATATTTATTTTTACAATTAATCAATTCATAAGATTCTCATAAGTTTGTATTGATTTCACTGTTCACTTGATTTGTCTGGAATATTAATCAATTTCATACTAATATACACAATGAGTTTTAAAATATACTTACTTTTCAATTTAGGGATCGTGTTTTCTTACTTTTTTTTCACTTCTTTGTGTGTAATTTATGCTCTGAAGTTAAACCAATGGGGCTGAAACTGAGATGAGCGTTTCCGTTCGCAAGCTGTTGTTTCACTCCCAGTACACCAGTAGCGCTAAACGTTTCAATGGAATTTTGTGAGTGGACGCTGTTTCGAAGTGCGCTGCTTACGAGATAAATCGCAGAACAACAAAACAACCACCATATTTGCTTGGAAAACCTGATAAAAAAGTCATTCAATTATCTCACGTGTTACATTATTCTAAAATAAACTGTTACGAATCATTTGTGTGTTCATCTTATGTTAATTAAGAAAATAAGTGAAAATTTCATTAGAACAAAATATTTTCTTTCTTTTTTAGGATAACAACAGTAATTATATCATTAACTCTAGCATTACTAATGTGAGATTTGTCAAGTGGATAGGTAAGGGAAGGGGCAAAAATTGCCCGCGCTTTATTTTGATTTTTTTAGACTAGGAATTACTTTACTATGTTACTACACAATTCTCTAGATGAGGAACATTATAAATGACACAAATATAAGAATTTATTAAAATATTCTTATAAAAATGTATGTATGTATGTATATATATATATATATATATATATATATATATATATATATATATATATATATATATATATATATATATAGGCTAATGCTTTGATATTTAAACTTCAGACTTTTATGTATTAAATAACCAAATAAAATATTACTTTACTATCTTACTATACAATTTTCTATATCAGGAACATTCTCAAAGACACACATCTAAGAGTTTGTGAAAATATTCTTATAAAAACGTATATTTCTCAAATAGGCTAATGACTTAACTATTTAAACTTCAGACTTTTCTGTACTAAGTAATCAACAAAAACATACACTTGTAAACCACAAATAACAAAACTAAAATTCAAATTCATAAATTGCTTAATTCTGAAGAGTTTTTTTTTTCACTCGCTTAAAATTTCACAATTGGTGCATATGATTATTTTTGCATAATGAGTGGAACAAACCTATTTACAACACGTGCAGCAAACTGTAGACACTTTTGTCACTTTGTCTTTTTCCCTTTTAGAGGTTTTAGTCTTCAAGCAGAAATGACATCTTCCCCGTGAATACGACGCACCAGAAGGAACATCGAACTTGTACTTGCTAGCGTTTTCCCTAGAACACTTTCCATTGCAGAGAGGATAGGCTTTTGCAAACCTAAAATATTCTTGGCTCTCTCTTCAACAAATGGCCTAACTAGTTGTTGATTCAACTCGAGCATATAGAGCCTTCTTACATTATGCTTCTTCTTATTCTAATCAGGGTTGTTTTTCATGAAAATTATTCCACCATTGAGACATGCAATATTTACAGTATAAAGGTGAAAAATATAGATGGCGGTCACCTTCTCGTCCCCCGCTTCATAGTCTGATGTCGCGTCATTTGATCAATGCTGTCTGCATACCTTTAGTTTCATTATAGTAGAGATTGATGTCTGTTTTCTTTATTTTTTCTAACGACCCATGCACTTTTCTATCATTATGTTGTGTGGAAAGAAGTAGGAGATTCTTAGTGGGCTTGAGTCTGGTAATGTATGAAACCAAGGTAACTGGAGTCTTGCCTGTTTCGGGTCGGTGAATAAGAACCTAGAGGAATATAGTTCTCCTGCGTCCTCTTTAGCTCTTCCGATATGTGCTTTCTGATACTCTTCAATGTCCACACCAAAGTCAGCTTGTCATCATTGTAAAGTTTCTCCGCTAGCTCGATGGATGTATAATAACAATCCGTTACATTTCTTCCGGTTTCTTGTAGCGACTTCACTAGGCGTCTAACAACTGCCTTTGCACTCCGTTCCTCGTCGGGTCGCTCATCCTTTTCTGCATATACCTCCATTTTCAGAATATACCGGGTGTGTGCATCCGATACCATCCTAATCAATATGCCATATTCCCTGGCTGTTCTTTCATAAAGACCTTAAGTGGACATCTTCCTCGAAAGAGCGAGAGAATTTCGTCGATTGTAAGATGTGCACGAGGTATGTAGTACGAGGGCTATTCAGAAATCAACTTCCGATTGGCTACAAAAAAACACAAACAACGTTACAAACTATTTATTCCCTGGAAAACGTTCCTGGATAGACAATATTTTTCAAAATAGGTAAAGGTAAAAGGTAAAGGTATCCCCGCAACATGCCATGAAGGCACTTGGGGGGCATGAAGGTAGAGCCCCATGCTTTCCATGACCTCGGCACTAAAATGAGGTGGTGTGGTCGGCACCACGCTCTGGCCGCCTTTTACCCCCGGGAAAGACCCGGTACTCAATTTTATAGGAGGCTGAGTGAAGCTCGGGGCCGTTCCGAAAGTTTGGCAACGAGAAAAAATCCTGTCACCACGTGGGATCGAACCCCGGATCTTCCAGTCCGTAGCCAGCTCTACATAGTCGCCGTATAAATTCAAGCACTTGCCATAGCGTGGGACTAGCTTGTGTGTACCAGGAACAGAACAAGTAGAGACTTCAGTGACGTCACTACAGAAGAGCCAAACACAGCAGAATTGTTCGTTGCACTACAATCTGAAAACGTTGACCGCCTACTTTCACAGATCCAGCTGCGCTCTCACAATACAATAACTTCTGTTCAGAAAATGTTTTGCAGCCGAATGGTACCGTACCTGCAAGTGCGGGAGGAGGGGGTGGTCGGACAACTTAAAAGTAACGGCTTCCAAGCTTTTAGTTGTTCTGTTCCACGGTGTATTCCTTCTTCATAAAAGGATGCCGCCGTAACAATTTCAAAGATAATTGTCCTTGACATTTGTGTGAAATTTTCAGAGTTCATGAATTGTGAAACGGCGTCTTTCACGCGCAGTTTGTTCAATTGCTGAACGAGTTCATCAGTCACAATTGAATGTCGTCCTTGACCTCCCTCACTGTGCACATTTTCACGCCCATACTTAAATTTTCTGCACCAGTCCAGTACAGCACTATCACTCATAATGTTGCCATAAACACGACACAATTGACGGTGAATCTCAGCAGCGGTAACTCTTTCTGCGTGAAGAAATCGAATAACTGAATGGACCTCACAACTCGCGGGACGAGTAATAATCGCGTCCATTATCAACAGCTTTTTCTCACAGACTACTGAACAGAAATGAGTGCGCGATGCATGGGAGCATTATTACGTCTTTACTCGTGGCTACTGTGCAAGCGATATATTCCTGCAACGATCTAGCAATCCGCAGTCGACAATCAGATGTTGATTTCTGAATAGCCCTCGTATTTAAAAAAATTGTCAATTTTATGGAAAACTTATCTTGCTTTCGTCTTTCAGTTGTTATTTGCTTATCATCAAATCTTATCAAGGACAGTACTCCAAATCGAGTACGACTCATTGCAGCTGTGTAGATAGTCTTGCCCAATACTTTTCCTCATTAGTCCTCAATTGGTAGTTCACTATCATTATTTGCACCCATGAGTATCAAAATACCGATGGAGGCATATAGTCCTTCTGTATTTGTAAGTTTTAGATTCCTAGTACTAGCTTCTTCGTTAGTATGGTGCACAATAATGTTCATTATTTCGGAGTTTTAACTTTTTGAAAGATTCTGACGCATTACAGGTCAAACCTTCATTTGTCAAACCTTCATGAAAAGTGAAGCAGTAATTAGGAGAGGGAGAGACCGATTTATTAGCGAAGTGATATCTCCATATTTTTATTACATGTATTCGCGGGGATGTTCTGGCGACTTCGTTAGAATTAGCTTCCCACACAGGTGTTTCGTCACTTGTCAGCATCGGACAGATTTAGGGCCACCTTGAGCGGGGTTTCGTATAGACTCGATGAAGCATAAAGCCGGAGTCGGACTAGACCCGTGGGAAAGATACTGCCAAGCTTGGGTTTTCCAAAGAACGGGTATTCTTGTGAGATATACAAACTAATTAGATGTTATGGGAAATCCAAAGTTTAAATTTAGAGATGACATATTTCGCGCCCAATAAGAAGAGATCTTGGTCCAGCTTGAGTCACTTTGGACCAATAGGGAATAGATTTTAGGCCAGTTAGTGACGTAGTTTTTAACCAATAGGATAGTTAGTTTTAGCGTAGGATAGGTTTTTATAAATAAGGGTGACGGGGAGCGGAGATAAAAACGACTACTATTCCGCTTCGGAGCGGAGATCATCAAAACGACTTTACATCGTGTCGGCGGCCCTACATACAGGGCAGAATAACTACTTCGTTTGGTGTCGACAGGACTACTATTTCGCTTCGTGTCATAGTGTACTGGACAGAGTATTGAATTTGTAGTATCGGATAGAGCTTATTCAGAGCCGCCATAGAGTCAATACAGAAGTGCGACCAACGATTGAATTATAAGTCAGCCGGAAATACATACTCTAGGGTTTACCAAGTGGATACGACAATAAACTTATCTTTTTGAAGTTTACGCTGCCTTTTATTTAAGTAGCCGGCTTGGTATTATTCCCGACATCACCCTATACCACAACAGTACCTCGGCTACCCTGAGTGAATCTCACGCAACATCGAGACGCACCCACCCTCAAATGGCGCCCAACGTGTGGTCACAATAACCACTCACCCACAAATGGCGTCCAACGTGGGAACTCGATAACGACATCCACCCACAAAATTTGTCAAACCTTCATGAAAAGTCACTATATTCTGTACTGATTTGCGGACTTGTTTTGGAGGTACAGTAGTATATTCCCTACCGCTTCTTCCTATAAGAGCGAATTTTCGGCAGCCAATCACGTTGCAGATCGACTACATTTCAAACTGTGCGTCTTGTGATTCTCTGATGAAGATGTTATGTATTTCCTAAGGCTGTATAAATACTTAATATAATCGCCCGCCCGGAGACATAACTCAAAACACACTGTCTGGGGCTGTCGTGTGGGCAACTCGGATGGTAATAAACTTTATCGCCACTCCCTTAGGAGTGACTATGTTGTTTCTGCCCCGAGTACACCCACGCATATCCCAGACAATGCTAACCATCAACCAGACATCTTAGATATTGCATTACTCAAAAATATAAATTTTCATACCAAAATTTCGGTACATGACTCGTTAGCAAACTCAGATCATAAACCTATTATCATTACGTTTCGAGCGCAACTACAATTATCCCCCCCCCAAAAACTGTGCTACTCTACAAACCAGCCGACTGGGAACTCTTTCGAGATAAGTTGGACGCTCTCACAGGTGACTTGGTTCCTACATCATCTGTAGAGATCGAAGAAGCTGCTAAAATGCTAACGAATGCTATACAGGAATCTATGTCGGCAATTCTAACGAAAACTATTACTCCGGGGAAATTAGAACTTCCACATGATACCTTAAAATTAATCAGGGAAAGAAATGACTGTCGACGTGCCTGGAAAAGAACGCGGGACCCTCGCCTAAGACCACGGATGAATCGTTTAAAAAGGGAAATTTCTCAGAAAATAAACGATCAGATCATCCAAGCCTGGACTCAAAAAGTTAGTAATTTAGATACCGACAATATGAGCGAAGTGTGGAAAATTACAAAGTTCTTCACTAAGCCATATAGTGACATCCCTCCCATCCAGCACAATGGGACAACGTACAATAGTCCAGAGGAGAAAGCAACTATTTTCGCGGAAGTCCTCGAGAACTCCTTCCATCTACACGGTGACCTATATGACAGACAAATACATGACAAAATAACACAAGACACTCTACGTACCTACAAAACGTGGGCCTCAACAATAACGACGCACCACGAATCCGTCCTGCTAGTATTCACGAGATAAAATGGCAAGTTAGACACATGCCAAATAAAAAAGCTCCTGGCCCCGATGGCATACAGGCTGAAGTATTGAAACAGTTATCACACAAATCGTTTAAATTGCTTACAAGCATCATAAACGCTATCTTTCGGATAGGCTATTTTCCTAATATTTCGAAACACTCGCATATTATTAAAATTCCTAAGCCAGGAAAGAATAAATCTGATCCACGTAATTATCGACCCATTAGTTTACTAAATGTTTTAGGTAAAGTTGCGGAAAAGATCATACAGAAAAGATTAAAATCCGAACTCGGAAACAATGATCTCATCCGAAACGAAGAGTTTGGATTTCGTTCAGGTCATTCGTGCACACAGCAATTGCTGCGCACAACGGAATTCATTACTACTGCATTCAATTTAAATCGAACAGTAGCGGCTATATTCCTAGATTATACACAAGCCTTTGACAGAGTATGGCATGCGGGCTTGATACACAAATTAATTAACAATAATTTAAATTGCCGCCTAGTGAAGCTGTTGGACAATTATATTCGGGACAGAACGTTCCAGGTTAAACTGAACGATGTGCACTCCACGTCGCGAGGTATTAACGCTGGAGTGCCTCAGGGCAGCATTCTGGCACCGATACTTTTCCAAATCTACATTAATGACCTACCTTTTATTCAAAACTTCAACAATTGCATTCTAGCGCTATACGCGGACGATTCGGCTTTTCTTACGGCATCATGGAAGCCAACTGTTGCCATTAATAGGCTACAAGGTCACCTACGTGACATTGAACCATGGCTTCTCAGATGGAGAATTAAATTAAATATTTCCAAAACACAAGCAATCTTATTTAGCAGAAGAAATAAATTCAATAGACCGGGAATAAATCATACAAAATTAGCCATAAATGGATCACAAATCGAATGGAAAACTTCAGTAAAATATCTCGGAGTGACACTAGACAGACGGCTTACGTTTCTTGAACACGTATAACAGAAACTCAGATTTGCCAATTCTAGAATGGTGGAGCTGTACCCAATTTTAAATAAAAGCAGACATTTAAACATACATACAGCCTTGATTTTCTATAAAACTTTAATCAGATCAGTAATATTATATGCTTGTCCTGCTTGGGGACACGCATATATTACAGTTCTTAAAAAATTACAGGTTTTCCAAAACAAACTTTTAAGATTCATTACAGGACTACCTAGAGTTACACCAGTTAGATTGATTCATACAGAACTAGAAATTTGTACAATTCAAGAATTTATCTCACATCAAGCCTTCTGCACGTACACCAAGTCGTACAGCAGCAACAACCCACTAATTTCTTCCCTGGGTAACTACAACCCTGCTTTAGATAAGCACAAACGACCTAAGAGCGTACTCCACCATCTAGCTTGGAACGACAATGTACAAGACGAATAGCAACTTGAACACTAGACAAACACTTGATTCTACGGATAGACATAAATCTATAAATGCACTAATAATGTAATTTCTCTGTTTCAGGGTCATCACGTTATTGGCTGCATAGATGCTTTTTATTCTTTGTAAATAATTAATATGTATTTTAATGATGCAGCACTTTAAATGATGATTAAATGACAACGTCCCACCACAACATATTCATGACCCCATTGTAGCCAATTGGCTTGTCGTCAGCACGACACCTCATCCTGCTCAAGGTTTTTCCGTGGTTTCCCTTGAGTAATAAGACAAATGTCGGGATGAGCCCTAAAAGAAATGGGCCACGGACCACTTCCTTTCCCCCCACTCTTTCTCTTCTACTATCACAAAGAACTTGCTAATTTCTTAGATAACCTGTACTATGACAATAGGGGAAAATAAATATACTGTAAGTTCACAGGCCTAACGGCTTCGAAGCTGGGTACCTGGTTCTAATAAAGTGCACTGGAACATGGAGGCATGAGATAGTCACTCTGCCTGCCATAAAAAATCCACTTCAATGAAATCCCCAAGGGGAGAAACCGCCATTTTAGCTCTTTCGTTGGCAGAAAGCACACGAGGACGTTATTTTCCGCTCAAATACATATTTGCTGAATTACAGTGCGTTTGATTTATTATTATAGGAGCTACGACACGATAATGTTAACGGTGTGGCAAATAGATTCGTCTGGTAGCTCGACAACGAAAGAAAAAAAATGGCGATCGATACTATCTACGCAGACTTTATAGAGCCTTGACTTCCTAAGACGTAAGCCGGGAATAACACCTATATTACTATAACTATAGAAATAGACGCGTGCTGCTCATCAAGGGGTGAACTTCGCGAATTAGAATCATTTTCAATTTCTATGTGATGTGATATCCAGTGTCACTGTCGTTAGTCACAACCTTATAATCTTTTTCTGAATCTCTTGCATCATCTACATTATCTTCATTTACCATAGCTGTCACCTCTTTTTCGGTAAGAAAACTCTTTTGATATTTGACACTGATTACTACGAGACATTTTCACACAACTAGTTTCCAACTGTTCCAGATTGAATAACGAGACAGTTGTTATTTTAAAAGCAACAATGGCAACATAATTTGAATTAAATTTGTATATCCAGTGGTACCAACAAACAAACAATGTATCTTAATCTGACTTACTTAATTTAATTGCTAGTTCTGGCTTGTTTCTGCCATCTTAAGATCTTTTGAAATCTGAATATGACGGAAACAAGCCAAATATTAACACGGAGAGGTTAGAAATTTCTTCATTTAACAAATTTTATAAATCATTAGTGATTCAAATGATACAAATGTGTAATGGAGATGTGTATAATATACGTATTAAGTTTTATTTTGCTTTTGTTAACGATAATTTTGTATTTCATTAATTTATATTCATTGAGTTTTTAACATTACTTTAAAAGTATATTAACTGCAGTTGGAATACGTCTGTAACAGCAGCACGCCACTCCTTTTAGAAATAATCATCTCTGTGTATGTTTTATCCTTACTTACTACCAATAGTAGTGGAAGGGGGATTAAGTACTGAGTAAACTTCAGACCAGACGGCATTACTGGAATGAAGTGTACTACTTAACTATCTCTACTAAAACTAACACTAACACTACCACCACTACTAATGACTTTCAACAAATGTCTCTGAAAGTTGAAAATAAATTTCCATCCCATAATTTAAATTTAAGCAGAGCTGCTATCAAATCATGCATCTCTAGTGGCTTAACTTTAATGCTGTTTTATAAATTTCTTAATTTCTCAATTTACTGTGTACTCTTTTATAATTGTGTTCTTTACCCTCATTTTGTCTACGCATTTATTGTTTCTACATACTAATAAACTAATTAATAGAAGTTTAAAAACTGCATGTTAATAGTCACAATACGTGAGATAAACATTTCTAAATTTCGTATTTGGACTGATTTCTGTGACTAAGGCCACTAAATAAAATACGATACAATAAAATAGCTCACGTGTCTACTTGGCGTTTTTGTGGAAATACAGAGATATAATGATAGGGATGATATCAATTTTCGTCGAAACTGAAATTCAGTAGATATATAAAAATATAACAAGAACGAATAGGTCTAGTTGGTTGCCATGCAATGATTTCATCACGCGAGTATCACATCATTTGTCAGCTCGAAAATTTTCCACTTTATTGCAAGTGCTTACAGAGAATAAGTGTTACTAGGCAATGCTATTCTTTTTGTGCAACTGAAAGTTGATATGGTAAGAAATGCTATTGTATTACTTCATGATGAATTTGGAATGAATATGTTTAAAGTTTGTGAGAGCTTATTTATTTATCTGTCAGGGGCTAAATAGTAATGTTGCAGGTATTAACGGGTATTAGGAGGCAGTGAAACTGAGATAGAGTTTCCGGTATCGAGACTGTCCAGGAGCGATCACCAGAAGCGCTAAACGTTACAATGGAATTTTCTGATTGGATGCTGGTTGGAAAATCCGTTGCTAACAGGAAGCCACAGAGAACGAAAAAATAGTCACCATATTTGTTTTGAGATGGGCACTTGATGACGATGGTATGAGTCGTTTGTGTGTTTATCTTATTTAATTAAGGAAAATAATAATTGAAACTGTTATTATTCGGTTGAGAAACTTTTATCATCCAGTCTGCTGTCAAAAAACCTGAAAGTTAGAATTTATAAAACAGTTATATTACCGGTTGTTCTTTATGGTTGTGAAACTTGGACTCTCACTCTGAGAGAGGAACATAGGTTAAGGGTGTTTGAGAATAAGGTGCTTAGGAAAATATTTGGGGATAAGAGGGATGAAGTTACAGGAGAATGGAGAAAGTTACACAACGCAGAACTGCAAGCATTGTATTCTTCACCTGACATAATTAGGAACATTAAATCAAGACGTTTGAGATAGGCAGGGCATGTAGCACGTATGGGCGAATCCAGAAATGCATATAGAGTGTTAGTTGGGGGGCCGGAGGGAAAAAGACCTTTAGGGAGGCCGAGACGTAGATGGGAAGATAATATTAAAATGGATTTGAGGGAGGTGAGCTATGATGATAGAGACTGGATTAATCTTGCTCAGGATAGGGACCAATGGCGGGCTTCTGTGAGGGCGGCAATGAACCTCCGGGTTCCTTAAAAGCCAGTAAATAAGTAAGTAATAGTTGAAAATTTCATGAGTACAACTTTAATACACTCTCTAGGGATTGCATGACCTTGCATGGGTAGAGCAAAGTCGACATGCTTCCATAGGAATAGTTCTGATAGATAAAATGTGGAGGAAACAGGTGCATAGTTACACCAGAGCGTTTAGAATAGAAAGTGTGGTAACTCGGCAAGGGTCTAATGGGACTTTTAAACCCCCTAGTGTCGCCACGGCAACTGAGCGAAACATTGGCGTGGCGATCGTTCTAAGCTTCCAGTTTTGCTCTTCATACCGTGGACAGAGCAGGTAGAACTCGTTCTGCTATGGAATTAAGAAGATATTTCTTGCGGTGTTTGGGTGATTTTTATTGTGCCGTTAATGTGAGCCAGTAATAATAAGTCTAATTGTTTTGTTCTTGATGTAAATCCAATTATACTGTATAATCTGTAAGGAAGAGACGTTTCTTTTATCCACCCTAAGACTAGACTATTTTTCAGAAGTGGTGTAGAGCAATTCCACGAACACACAAAACTGTATGCTCGTTCTTATATCTGTGATATAAATTTTCTGCGGTTTTGATTGTGATTTTTTAAAATTATGATTTATTTAACGACGTTCCCAACTGCAGAGGTTGTATCAGCTTCGCCGGTGTGTCGGAATTTTGTCCCACAGGAGTTTTTTTTACATGCCAGTAAATCTCCTGACATTAACCTGTCGCATTTAAACACACTTAAATGCCATCAATCTCGGCCGGGATCGAACCTGCAACCTCGAACATAGAAGGTCAGCGCTATGCGAACTGCGCTACCGAGGGCGACTTTTGATTGTAAGAGCCAATAAATTTATTATTGCCGATAAAGAGGTGGGACTTCCATGCAAGAACTGGCGACCAAAACAGTATGCCATAACATATATTTTCCCAAACTTGCCTCGATATCTTAGAAAAAGAAAAGAAGAGAAAATATCCAACGAAGAGGACATCAATCCTTTCTCATAACAATGTACCCTTACCAAATACCACCTGGCTATGACCAATTCCATTGACGCAAAATGTATTAATTCTTGTGGGATAGCAGATTTAAATATATTGGCAGAAAAAATTTAACCAGGATCCTCTAGAGAGACATTTTGGAATTAGGAAATGATTATATTGTGATGTTTACCATAGACTTTCTACATCTGAACATTTTTCAATCAATGTGCCGGTTAAAAATGTGCTGTATTAAAGTGCTAATAGTGAACTCCTAATTGAATCCAAGCACCTAGCTTCTGCTTCATTAAATATACATTTAATTATTAATTATTTTATTTTTAATAATAGCACTTTAGTCGTAATTAACGTAAAAGTATTTCGGTAACAAAAGTACAGTATAATTCTACTTTGTATCTAGGCTAGAACTTAATCTGGTTTACTATTTTGTTACATTTGTTTATTACCAGGGAACGGATTTATATGGACTAAAAATATATGAAATATGTAAATATATATGTAGTTATTTTTACCAAAATATGGAATTAAATATGGATTTTTACCAAAATATGGAATTAAATATGGACTTAAAATTATAAAAATGACTATGTACGTTAAATATTGGTACATTTTAATCAAACTAAACAAAAAATATAATGGACGTACCTTATCTTCCAATGTAGTTTCAACAAAACACAATTTTTATTGTCTGTTACCATAACAATAGGTTACAAACATTTCTTTCAAGTGCTGAAAAGTGAATCTTCTTCTATTGTCTCTGAGGATAGATTTATACTGACTAAAAGAGCGTTCGACGTCACAAGAAGTAACTGGTACATAATTCAATTTCACAATGTCTGCTGGGGATAAGTCCAAGTTAATCTTCACTGTTGATTCACCACTCATCACAGCAACAACCTTTTGTAGTTCTTCATATCCAGGGTTTTTGAAAGTACAGTGTCCACCTTAGCTCTTACTGCATCTGCAACTTTACCTCTACCACGATTCAGTTGTTCCACAGTACTATTTATAATTTCAAAACTTTCAGATAGTGAAAGGTGCCTATTTTGGAGACTTTTGAGCGTTTTTATGATGCATGAAAATGTATGCTGAATGTGAGCTAAGTCATTCTTCACACTTGTGTCACAGGTAACTGTTTTCGCAGTATCAATTGAGACTGCATCTTCAGAGTCCAATGCAAGGAGAACATTGTTAATAGAGTCTATATGTTCGGCATAATATTCAACTGCTTCTAGCCATGTACCCCATCTAGTTAAAATTGGCTTTGGTGGCAATGGAATTTCAGGGTACATTTCTTTCAACACGTTAACTCTACTGGGAGCTTTGAGAAATACTTTTTCACTGATGAAATCAACAAATCTACTTTAGGGAAATTGTC
Source organism: Periplaneta americana (assembly GCA_025594305.2). NCBI lineage: Eukaryota > Metazoa > Arthropoda > Insecta > Blattodea > Blattidae > Periplaneta > Periplaneta americana. The sequence goes on from JAJSOF020000039.1 coordinate 36,613,771, forward strand.
TCTGACCACTTCTGCCACACGATGAAATGCATGCGCCACACAAGTAAAATGAGTCAATTTAGGATATACAACAGATAATGCTTGTCCAGCTTTGACCATATAAGGGGCAGCATCGCTAATAAAGAATAACACATTATCGTACATAATACCCTTTGGCCACAGGATACCCATAGCTTCGTTGAACAGTTTAACTATAGTTTTGTTATTGCACTTTTCTAGAACATCACAATGTAAAAGAATTCGTTCAGAATATTGTTCACTTAACAAACCGATAACTACATTACCAACAAGTCTACCTTCTTTGTCGGGAGTCTCATCAATGGAAACCCAAATTGAACTATCTTTAATTTCATCTCTTATCTTCTGTATTGTCTCATCGTAGATGGATGGAGCATACGTCTTCCTAAGTGTTGACTCATCCGGGATTGTATGTTGAGTATATTTTTCAAGGAATTCCCTGAAGACCTTATTCTTTAGTTTGTAGAGAGGAATATCAGCAGAGATGAGAGAACGGCACAGGTCGATGTTAAACTCAGATCTTACATTCGATGTTGTTGGTTGTGTTAAAAACAATTGTCTCTGCTTGGAATTTAGTTGTTTGTTGGCCTGATGTTTACTAGTTGTAATGTGTTGTTGCACCAGGAACTTTTGTGTAGATGATACTGCACACTGACACAAATTACAAAATAATATTTTATTGTCAGTTGATAAACCATCTTCTTTAAATTCTGAAATGTAACTTGTTAGTTTTGATTTTAAATTGGCTGAATGACGTACTTTTGGCATATTTACCGTCTTTATAGTATGATTTACAAAACTGAACCTATGTGTACTCTGACTGGCATTTAACTGTTGAGCTGCACAACTGAAGTCTGTTAAAAATTTTAAATTAAATTAATACAGTTTTGTAACTTACTTTCCCATTGTTGATAGGACTGCTAATTTTCAAATAACTCTGATGTTAAAGGGATTACTGAACATGTGTTTAAATCTCTATTGTTGAAATGTATTTTTAAAAGTTAATGGAATTTTGTTTTGTTTTATTGTTAAACCTAATATAATATGGACTGTTTTATATGAAATATGGAAAATATATGAAATTAACGAAAATATGTACTAAACTCTAAAATATGGAAAAATATGGAAAATAAAAGTAGGATTTTCAACCCTACACATTGTGAAACATAAAGATAATGCAAAATATAAATTATATTAGCTTTATAAGTAAATATGTATTTACATATAAATCCTTTCCCTGTTTATTACGTTTCCACATCATAAGAGATTTCTAATCGAGCATATAAGAAAGTAATAGATCTCATGGAAAAGTCGTTAATTTAATATTCTCCAATAAGTGGCATACAGCTACTTAATACAGTGCTACACAATTGTTTTAATTTTACAAAACACAAAATAACTTAGGTATTTCAAAAGATCAAAATTTATATTAGCATAGATATAATATCGAAGCTTAATTTATGAGTCTAAATAAATTGCACATAATATTTTTTGTTCCCCTGATTTACGTATAAATCAGATATAAGAGCAACTAATGACTAAGTAATAGATAAAAACTATTGGCGGAAATAAAGTGTCTCTTTATTATATTACATTCTTTATTGTGTATAAAAACTATAATTTCATGTCAATGCGTACTTTACAATGCCATAAAAATGTTCAGTTTTGCGATACTTTACTTTTTTGCGTATTTTTGGCTGAAGCCGGCACAATGTTCCATTTTTCGGTTAATTATTATATTTAGTATTCAGGGTTGTGTTATATAACTCACAGTTTGTTACTGTAGTAATATTACATTTTTAAAGAAGTAAAATGTTGTAACTAAGTACTCTACAATACATTCTTATCTAATGGGTTACTTTTAAAAACCTTTTGCATTCACCTTAACAGCGATCCTGAAACTGGGCACGGAAAACAGGGCTAGCGCCACTCGGTGACGAACCACTGTACTAGAGGAAGAAACGCCACTTTCTTTTCTACCCTCATTGGTTACACATTTAGGGGAGAGTAGCCATCGATGGACCGTTGCTTTCAATGAACCGTTGTCATATTCTTGGTCATATTGACTGCGTGTGCGTTAAATGTCATCTAAAGATTTCCTCCTCGCATGTGTCACTTCTGACTTGTCTTTGGTGGCGGCAGAAAACACGTAGGTTAAACAAGAAGCTCAAATACGTTTTTGTTAATTGTACTATAATTTAAAAATAATTTTAAGTATACTAGTACATTGGCTAAATGACATTAAATTATGAAATGACATATATAGCTGGAAGCAGTGTTCTGTCTGCTTCCTTTTTAGTTGTATATTCATAAATTTTGTATATCCTCTTCAGCGCTCTTGAAGTGTGATTAGAAAATGGCGAAGTCGCTAGGGACGGACCTGCTGGAGTTCCCATGACTGGTTCATTCATGGAAATCAATTCCAGTAGAAATGAACTTTACAGTTTCATCCCATCTCATCCTCAGCCTCTCGATTCCGCTTTCATCCAACCTCTCCCAGCAAGATGATTGAAGAAACTGAGAAATGCTTAGGAGAATATCCTAGAGACAAGGGACTGAAAGTAAACAAAAAATCAAAATAGTTTTAGTAAGGCATATGCTAAAGCACCTTCATTATTCACAGCCATGAGTTAATTTCGTACATTCGTATAGCAAGAATTTGGCCTGTGAATAGATATATTTTCAAGATCAACACTTTGCTTCTTCAGTGGATTTCACAACTGGAGACGACGCCATTTCTGATGCCAGTTGCAGGCCTAATACGTCCATCATTATTCACGTGAATTGTCATGATGCCACATCTAGCAGAGAGAACACAGAGTCTATTCTCGCTCTCTTCTTCATCCCAGGCAGCAGCCCATGTGTTGAGAAGCCAGACACCACAGCAGAGAGCTATTAAGTTAACGGCCTCACCTTACATAAGAGCTCTTGAAGAAGCTGAACTTGGGTCTAAGACTAAGATAAGGTCAACCTAAAAAAGGGACTGTTATTCACCACTGGAGAAGAAAATTGAATAAGCGAGATGAAAAAGAAAACAATGAAGAACCCATCAGGAAGCAATCAAAATCAACTCCTGGTTTTGTTTAATGTGTGAAGACACCATTGAGGAAAAATATGATTCAGTCTTGCAGGAAACGGGTACGGTACATGAAACTTGTGCAAATGTTAGACGGAGTCAAAACAAATGCTTTGCGTGCCATGTGTGTCTCGAAAATGAAGTACTGTTTGATCTACAATACAAAAATAATCTCAGATTCGAGAAAATAATTTTTTATGTATCATAATGTTGCTGTCTCATAATTTAAAGTTGTCTGCTAAAATTTTTTACCTACAATAGCAGTTCATTTGAAACAGCCTACAACTTTAAAATAGTGAAATGATAAGGACTGTATTTTTCATGGTTTAAGTTTCAAAATACGATTACAATTGGTTTAAAAGTAAGTTCAACATCCATTAATCGAATCTATGTTTCTTCATTATAATGATTTGTCATTTGTAGACATTATTTTGAGATACCTTTAAAATTTTTCTTTTGGTCCATTCATGGCAACATGGTATTCCATTCATAGGAACTTGCCGCCTTCAATGGAACAATAGCCGAATTTTTAATAAGCTAATTTTTAAACAGATAGAAGTAAGGTGTCGCTCTAAAACTTCATTTTATCATTCCTTATTAATAAGTAATAATTGTTCAAGCCTAAAAACTGAATTATAAAGCATTGATTTTGTCAGATATAATAAGAAATCTTTAGGTGGTCCATTGATTGCAACCTTCCCCTATATCAGAACGAACAACAGAAACAAGACTTAGGATCAGAAGAGCTCACTTCTTGATTTGGCTTTACGCACCATAGAAGAAGGGAAGAAAGAAGAAACAAAAATATTCCATAAATTTTTACAGAAAACTGTTAATGAATTAAACAAAAATTACTGCATTGTAATAGGACACGACTTTAATACAAGAACAGGTTGCACTCTAACTCCAAAAACAGTGGATACCGAAGGAGAAAAAGTCATGAATGAAAATGAGAAAGAACTGTGACAGTTCACTTGTTTTAATGAATTAAAAATAGCAAATAGCTTGTTCAGAAAGAATACCGTGTACATAAAATAACATAGTCATTAAGTATATTATTTTAATGTACCAAAGTACATATGATATTTCCTTGCAGATATTCTGCGTCACCATACGATGAAAGAGTAATGGAACGGAGAATGGTGACGCAGAATATCTGCAAGGAAATATCATATGTACTTCGGTACATTAAAATAATATATGATATGCGTAAATCACTCCGTGATTTAAGACGGCGCTTATTCCGTCGGATCCCGGCCAACTAGTCACTCATAACGAGTGCACCTCAGCACATGTGTGGACTTCGGTCCTATGTTCATAGACATCTATGACGTAGTGCAGAGGGCGGCCACTAGAGGGAACCCAAGAGTTGGAACTCAATCAGAGACGATTCTGTCCGACGCCGGGGTGGTATCCGGTGTGGCTTAGTGGATAAAGCATCAGCACGTAGAGCTGAAAACCCGGGTTCAAATCCCGGCGCCGGAGAGAATTTTTCTCCGTTACATTACTCTTTCATCGTATAGTCATTAAGAGTAAGTCCATCAATTATTATACTCGTGTCTGTGTGTGTATATATATGTAGGCAGAACACTAAATGAAAGAATATGCATCAAAAGGATTATGGAAATGACAACGGAAGCTTATAATAGGAAAAAGAGCATCTTCTGTGGACCTCTGGAAAAAGAACTAAGGAAGAGATTCCTGAAGTGCTTTGTATGGAGTGTGGTATTGTATGGAGCAGAAGCATGGACATTACGACTAAGTGAAGAAATGTGAATAGAAACATTTGAAATGTGGATACGGGAAAGAATGGAGGGAGCGTGTGAAGTGGACAGACAGAATAAGGAATGAAGCTGGATTGGAAAAAGGGGGTGAAGAAAGAATAATGCTGAAACTGATGAGGAAGAGGAAAAGGAATTGGTTGGGTAACTGAGAAGAAACTGCCTACTGAAGGATGCACTGGAAGGAATGGTGAAAGGGAGAAGAGTTTGGGGTAGAGGAAGATATTAGATAATAGGCGACATTTTAGATATATGCATCATATTAGGAGACAAAGGGGAAGACAGAAAATAGGAAAGACTGTAGAAAGCTAGGTTTGAAGTGGGAGAACTGCCCTTGGACAGAACACTGAAAGATTAAGATATCACTTTGTGGAAAATCAGAAATCAACTTCACTCACAATAGACACTGTAACAGACAGAGATTTTGATGTATGATCGGATCATTTCTTAGTGACGAGCACTATGAGAGTACCTGAAAGAGGGTAAAAAAAACAAAGAAAATATAGCATAAGAAGAGACCTTTAATATCCATCTACTTCAGCACAAAGAGATACGGTGTCTCTACAAGATCAGACTATCCTTACATCTATTGAAATAAGAAACTAGTAATAAGATTGAGACGGAATAGGACAAAACATCATATGGAGTAATAAAAAAAGCGGTTTCGGTAACTTTAGACTTTAGGAAAAAGGAACATAGCAAACAAGGACTTAGAATGTGAAACGAAAATATTAAGAAATCTATAGAAGAGAAGATGCAAGGATGCCCTAATTATATAGAAAAATGAACAGATGAGGCTAGAGATTAATATCAACAAAACAAGAAATGAAATTAGAAATTAATAAAGACAGCACAGCAGGAAATCTGGAACAGATATAGCTCAAATTCAGAACATGACCTACATGGTAAGCAATATATACGTACATATCACTCTCTCTACTGGACCTCTTCTACATGACTCCGCCCTGTTTACTTCGCTGTTGCTGACTGTATAATAATATAGTCAACGTAACTAATAAGGAATTAAACGCTAAATGATAAATAGGAAATAGGTACCTGTTATTATTCGGTTGGGAAACTTTTTTCATTCACTCTGCTTTTAAAAAATATTGAAAGTTAGAATTTATGAAACAGTTATATTACCGGTTGTTCTGTATGACTGTGAAACTTGGACTCTCAATTTGAGAGAGAAACAGAGGTTAAAGGTATTTGGGAATAAGGTGCTTATGAAAATGTTTGAGCCTAAGAAGGATGAAGTTACAGGATAATGCAGAATGTTACACAACACAGAACTGCACGCATTGTATTCTTCACCTAACACAATTAGAAACATTAAATCCCAACGCCTATGTTTGGCGGGGCATGTAGCACGTATGGGCGATTTCATAATGTATATAGAGCGTTAGTTGGAAGACCTGAAGGGAAAAGACCTTTTGGGAGGCCGAGACGTAGACTGAAGGATAATAAACCCTTACCAATTTATTATCCTAGCAATGCCGTATGACATCATTTACGGAAGGTGTTAAAATATTAGGTGGCTGCCCCGTAATTTCCAGCAAACAACTTTCAGTGTCAGCTGCATAGTCTGATTGTTGATTATTGTAATACAGGAGATTTCCATACCACACTCTTATTTTAAGTATTTAATACAATCAAGTGTTACATATGGAGTGACGTGTGTGACGCAAAAAATGGCTGTCCAATTTTCGTAAATAATTAAATACATACAATTTAATTAATCTTTACAATTTTATGATTTTTATAAGACTGTTAGCCTATAATGTTGTAATCACTGTGCGTATAAAGAAAACTCTACTTCATTTTATTTATGGAAACAGCACTGACGTAAATCTGCGTGATGCCGTTTGGCACCTATAAGCTTATACTAGGCTTAACTGACACGGACGGTAACTTTGCGATTATTTTGCAGTTATGTGTGGTCAGGGCTGGGCAAAATACTGACATCCAAGTATTTCAAATACAAATACAAAATACTTAAAAAAAATTGTATTTGAAATACAAATACAAAATTCTTTTAAAAAATTAACCAAAATACATTTGTATTTCAAATACTCAAAATATATTTGTATTTCAAATACTCGATACAATATATAGACCTAAAGAAATAAGAATATTACTGAAAATCTAAAATATTATATTAACATTAAAAGTATTTTTACCTCGAAGTTTTATGTAAACACTGTTACTGAACATTCTTCCTTTACCCAGTCAGCAATGGCATTATGCTGCATATGAATAATTACTGCTCCCTTTCGAAAAACCAGTTTCTCAAGAAGTTTATCAGATAAGGATCCCCTTGCTTGTGAATGAATAAATCTTGCAAAATATAACAGTCTTTCTACATTCGCAGAGGAACACAAACATGTATTATACTTTATAAAAGCTTGTTTCACTGTTGGGTAATTCTCTGGAGTGCACAGGGTTGTCCCTTTGCTATTGAAAAATTGTTTGAGCTCATACTCCGCAGTAGACATGTTCTTTCCTTTTTGCTTGTCAAAGTCTGTTGTACTTGAGTTGAAAACATAAAAATTGTTTTCATCGTCTGAACTTACCAAAGGTGTAGCAGAGAACTGTTCAGCTGATTTCACGCACATATTCTGTATCCTCTTCTCATAATTTGATGAGGCAGTGTCAAACGGCCATCTTATCTTCAATGATGGGTGGAAGCAAGCTGCCAAAATAGCTCAATTTGCTTCTGGGGTCAGATCGTACATTGCTTTAAATCTTGATGGAAGCGAACTTATTATGACTGGAGTTACTTGGAATAGATGGCGTAGATTGCTAGATAACAGAATATGTAATCTGTTTTTGAGGGAATTGGATAGAAATTGGATATAAATTGGCCGTAATAGCACATCTTCTTATTTTGCATTAAATCAAGGGCTACGGCAATGGGTTTCAGAACTGCACAATAATCTTCAAGATACTGAAACTCAACATCTTTGAAGGTTGGCAATCCCAGTTTTTCACATATACTGTTTATTTCATGTTTGAATTGCAATATTTGGGAGATTGAGTCATAAAAAGAATTCCATCGAATTGGGCAAAGAAACTTTAATGAATATTTCAAGACATCTGATTTAATTTCTGAGGATTTGGGTCTCCTAGACGCATTCCATAATGCTGAACATTTAGCAAGTGTTGGGTGATGGATCCTTGATGCTGTTGGAGATTTCTTTATGGCATTAAGGAAATCAGTTGTGGCAAGGAAACGAAGTGTATGGCTAGCACATCTGAAATGGGTAGGGAAATAAGACAAAAGTTTATTCTTCAAATCCAAATCTAAAACTTGAAGTACAAGAACAAGAAAAAAGTATTTTGAGTATTTGAAATACAAAATACATCAATTTTATGTATTTAAATACAAAATACAAAATACTTTCGAAAATCCTTACAAATTACAAAATACAAATGTATTTCAAAGGCGTATTTCAAATACATGTATTTCAAATACTGCCCAGCCTTGTGTGTGGCTGTACTGTCGGCGGTGAGGAATTAATATGGAAACAGATGATAGTAACTCACGCGGACCACAAGCTGAAGTCATTCTCGACGTCTGTCATTATGTGTGGTCGGTATCACCGACAGAACAACCACAGAATTGTCGCTGTTAGTGATCGAGCGCAGCTCACATGTGCGTCACGCCAACCACTCGCCGCCGACACCGCATCCTACATTCTTAACCTTTTTGCGTACTGTTGTGTTTGTGTTTGTATTCATTTTCAATACTACTGTAGAATAAAAATTTGATTTTCTTCCTGTCAAAATATTTTATGAATAAAATTAATCTGTGTAAAAGTGACACATGCTCTTCTAGTAGATACCGTATTTGAATGTGAGAAAGAAGTTCAGAATTTCAGGTACAGTACAAATACAAAAAATATAATATAAAAATCAACACCTTTAATGACGAAATGAAAATATATATCGCACCTACAGAATGACTGTAAAATATTTTTTCTCAAACCACCATTTTGGATTTTGTGCTTTTTTCCTCATAGATTCCCTGAATTATTTTCTCACCTTATAGTAAGTGTGAGACATTCCTCAGTTGACATACTTTCCCTCATTGTTGTGTCGTTTCGTATTATACTCTCCGTTAACCCACTTAGTAAAATTAAATGTATATTTATTCATTCTGCGATAAGTAATAAATTGTCATAGTACATTCTCAACGAATGATGCAACAAGTGAAATTGGCTCTCATTTTTCTATTATATAGTACGATGAACCAAAAAAAATCTGTTCCCTCCTTCTACTACGTAATAAAAGCCAAGACAGTGCTTCCAGTTCGAAATCCATTTTGGTACTAAGCATGCGATGTGGTGCTGTTGTCTGTGGTCGATATGGACTTCAAAGTTGTGGTCCGTGTGAGTTAGCCGACCACAAAAATGAATTCCGCTTGTGATTGATTCCGCCTACAGCACATCACACAAAAAATTGCAAAATAATCGCAAAATAATCGCAAAACTTGTGGTCCGTTTGAGTTCAGTCTTAAATTAGCACTTGGTGATGTTCGAAATAGTAATATTATGAAGGGTTAAAACAGGCTAGTTTGCAAAGTTATCACAATATTTCCATTTCTTTTTGTCGTTTGGTTCTAACTCATGCCATTATACAGGGTGTTTCAAAATACGGGGCATAATTTCAGGTATGTATTTCCCACATGTAGACAATCAAAATAGTTCATTACAACATGTGTCCGGAAATACTTCATTTCCGAGTTATGGCTTTCACAACATTGAAATTCACCGGAACGTTTTTCTTTCCGGAGGTGCCACAATTCGATTCCGAAGGGATTCCAATTCAGGCACCGGAGACGAATAAACCAATGATTTTAAATGGCCCCACAAGTAGAAATCGAGAGGGTTCAGATCAGGTGAGCGTGGAGGCCAAGCAATTGGGCCACCCCTACCTATCCATCGATCAGGAAACCTTCGATCCAAGTACCGGCGAGACGTACGACTGAAGTGTGCAGGAGCACCATCATGCAAGAAGTGAATGCGTTGACGATTGATCAGTGGAGTGTCTTCTAAAACATGAGGTTTGGTGTTTTCCAGGAAGTTTGTGTACGCCTGCCCCGTAAGTCTGTTTACAAGTACATGGGGTCCAACTAATCGATCACTAATGATACCGGCCCACATGTTGAGGGAGAACCGCTCCTGGTGATGAGATGGAACAGTTGTACGTGGGTTTTCATACGCCCATACATGCTGATTGTGGAAATTTGTTATGCAATCTCGTGTGAACTGTGCTACATCTGTAAATAATACGACGTAAGGCAAGAAAGTTCGGATTTACACCACACTGCTGCAAGAACCACTGACAGAACCTAACTCGTGCAGGGTAATCTGCTGGTGACAGAGCCTGTACACGTTGCAAATGATAAGGATACAGTGCAATTGATACTCTTTCAACAGTCTCCAGACAGTCGTATGAGGAACATTGACTTGCAACGCTACCCTTCGTGTGCTGATAGAAGGAGTCATGTTCACAGCCTCCAGAATCTCCTCCTGTACTTCTGGAGTTGTAGATCTTGGTCGCCCCTTTCCCAAACCAGGAGAGTTAAATTTTCCATACTCGCACAGACGGTAATGGAGACGTACAAATGTCTTCCGATCTGGACATTGTCGCTGTGGGTACCATTCCTAGTACAAACGACGAGCCAGCGCAGCATTGTCGTCCGCCTTACCGTACATGATGTGTATCTCTGCCAGCTCTTGATTTGAATACATGTCGCACAGTCTAACGCCTACACAACACTGAATGTAACCTTCGCCTCGGAATGAACTGTCAGAGTGCCCTCTTAATGTCTCCTTTGACGGCAACGACCTGCGGTAAGAAAAACGTTCCGGTTAATTTCAATGTTGTGAAGGCCATTAACTCGGAAATAAAGCATTTCCGGACACATGTTGTAATGAACTATTTTGATTGTCTATATGTGGGAAATCGTGGGAGTGCAAGAGGTTAGATTAGATGGGAATGGCATATCACAAATAGGAGATTACTTGTTGTATTATGGGGAAGGAAACAATAATCAGCAATTAGGAACAGGATTCTTTGTTCATAAAAGAATAAAATCAGCAGTAAAAAAGGTCGAATTTATCAGTGACAGTTTATCATATTTAGTACTTAAGGGTAGATGGTGCGACATCATAGTTACAAATGCTCACGCCCCTACAGAAGAGGAAGACTATCATATAAAGGATAGCTTCTATGAGGAATTGGAACATACTTTTGATCAGTTACCTAGATATCACATGAAAATTTTATAGGGGGATTTCCACGCTAAAGTAGGACAGGAGGATATTTTTGGACCAACTATTGGAAAAGAGAGCCTACACGCAAATAGTAGTGACAATGGAGTTAGATTAGTCAACTTTGCCACATCGAAAAATTTAATTGTCAAAAGTACAACAATCCCCCATAAGGATATACATAAATATACTTGGACTTCTCCAGATGGATTGACACACAACCAAATAGATCACATCTTGATAGATAAACGGAGACATACTCGTATAGTAGATATTCGAACTTTCAGGGGTGCAGACTGTAATTCTGATCATTATTTGGTGATTGGAGAATTAAGAGAAAGATTATCAGTAGCCAAGTGAGTAGAGCAACAAGTTAATATTACTAAATTCAATATTTTGAAATTAAAGGACGAGGAAGCTAAGCAAAATTATCAGGTCGAACTTTCGAATAGGTTTGCCACTTTAGAAAGTTCCGACGAAGTTGAGAAAGAATTAGATGTTAATAGCGTGTGGGAAAATATCAGAGATAGTATCAAAATTGCAGCTGAGCAGAGCATAGGTTATTATGAAACTAAGAAAAAGAAACCGTGGTTTGATGAAGATTGTTGCATGGTAGTAGAAAGAAGGAAACAGGTAAAATTGAAATTCTTACAGGATCCAGTTGAGGAGAAGAGAGATAATTATTTCAATGAAAGACGGGAAGCAAGTCGTACACTTAGGAATAAAAAGAGAGGTTACTTGAAGAAAAAACTGAATGAGGTAGTAACAAATAGTAAGAATAAAAACATTCGAGATTTATATAAGGGTATAAAGGAATTTAAGAACGGATATCAGCCAAGGGTAAACGTGATCAAGGATGAGAATGGTGACTTGCTTGCAGACTCTCCATCAATCCTAAACAGATGGAAAAACTATTTGACGCAACTACTAAATGTACATTGGCCAAATAGAAATGATCGGGACGAAATTGAAATACAAACTGCTGAGACATTTATACCCGAACCCACGCTTTCAGAAGTCGAAATTGCGATAGAAAATCTGAATAAGTACAAGTCTCCAGGTATCGATCAAATTCCAGCAGAATTAATACAAGAGGGTGGAAGTGTATTATATAGCGAAATTTATAAACTTGTACTTGCTATTTGGGAAAAGGAAATTGTACCAGAACAATGGAAGGAGTCCATAATTGTACCTATTTTTAAAAAGGGGGACAAAACCAACTGTGGTAACTTTCGAGGAATATCACTTTTATTGACGTCGTACAAAATTTTGTCCAATATTCTTTTGAGAAGATTAACTCCGTACGTAGATGAAATTATTGGGGATGATCAGTTGCGGTTTTTGGCGTAATAGATCGACTATTGATCAGATTTTTTGTATTCGACAGATAACGGAGAAAAAATGGGAGTGTAAGGGTACAGTACATCAGTTATTCATAGATTTCAAAAAGGCATATGACTCGGATAAGAGGGAAGTATTATATGATATTCTTATTGAATTTGGTATTCCCAAGAAACTAGTTCGATTAATAAAAATGTGTCTCAGTGAAACATACAGCAGAGTCCGTATAGGTCAGTTTCTATCTGATGCTTTTCCAATTCACTGCGGTCTAAAGCAGGGAGATGCACTATCACCTTTACTTTTTAACTTCGCTTTAGAATATGCCATTAGGAAAGTTTAGGATAACAGGCAGGGTTTCGAATTGAACGGGTTACATCAACTTCTTGTCTATGCGGATGACGTGAATATGTTAGGAGAAAATAGACAAACGATTAGGGAAAACACGGAAATTTTACTTGAAGCAAGTTAAGCGATCGGTTTGGAAGTAAATCCCGAAAAGACAAAGTATATGATTATGTCTCGTGACCAGAATATTGTACGAAATGGAAATATAAAAATTGGAGATTTATCCTTCGAAGAGGTGGAAAAATTCAAATATCTTGGAGCAACAGTAACAAATATAAATGACACTCGGGAGGAAATTAAACGCAGAATAAATATGGGAAATGCGTGTTATTATTCGGTTGAGAAGCTCTTATCATCCAGTCTCCTGTCCAAAATTCTGAAACTTAGAATTTATAAAACAGTTATATTACCGGTTGTTCTGTATGGTTGTGAAACTTGGACTCTCACTTTGAGAGAGGAACATAGATTAAGGGTGTTTGAGAATAAGGTGCTTAGGAAAATATTTGGGGCTAAGCGGGATGAAATTACAGGAGAATGGAGAAAGTTACACAACGCAGAACTGCACGCATTGTATTCTTCACCTGACATATTTAGGAACATTAAATCCAGACGTTTGAGATGGGCAGGGCATGTAGCACGTATGGGCGAATCCAGAAGTGCATATAGAGTGTTAGTTGGGAGACCGGAGGGAAAAAGACCTTTAGGGAGGCCGAGACGTAGATGGGAGGATAATATTAAAATGGATATGAGGGAGGTGGGATATGATGATAGAGATTGGATTAATCTTGCACAGGGTAGGGACCGATGGCGGGCTTATGTGAGGGCGGCAATGAACCTTCGGGTTCCTTAAAAGCCATTTGTATGTAAGTAAGTACTGTACATGTGGGAAATACATACCTGAAATTATGCCCCGTATTTTTTAAACACTCTGTATATATTTTAGGGTAATAACTCTTGAAGAAGCTCTTCGTATTGTTGATGAAAAGTGATATTCAACAAACATACATAGAACCTTCAGATGTTGCCGATCTAACAGTTTAAAATTCAGTTGTTGTGGATGAATGTGCAGTCTACATTACGAAATATCTTAGGTTGTATGAGTTTACCTGAACGATCCTTGTATGATTCACCAGCGTTTTGCAAACTTTTTGCGACCTGACGTTGATATCCTTTATCATATATAATTTTCTTAGACCGTGGAACTGCAGCAGTCCCATCCATAAGTGTACGGTTTTGAACACATAAGTCACGTTTATTTCAGTTTGGAAGACAATCTAATATTATGAATGTTTCATATACATACTAAGTTATATTTTATAGTCGTGAGCAACTAACACGTAATATGAATGGTTCATACACAAGCTAAGTTATTTTATTCTTGAACAACTCTTACCTAATAATAGGAATGTTTGGAACACAACAGAGTAAACAATGTTCACAGACGGCGACAGCACAGAATCTGTGTGCTGATAACACTGGCAGGAGCACTTGGACGTACACCACTTGACTGTCAAGGCGCTCAGAAGTTTCGTCCAGTGTAATAACATGCTGCACTATTTGTGAGCGAACTATTGAACCTGGACACACACTACTTGTCGGATACACAGAACTGGATAGTAACTATAAGTGGTGTTAGTCCATTTTTCAATTTTTGTGACTTACACCACTTGGCAGCCAACCCGCCCATATTTCAAGAATCTGATGTTACATCCTTTTCCGAGGAGTCTTCAATATTAAATCCATCAACCTCGATAACTCTGAGACTCCGACCAAAGAACACAAGAAGAAGACTAAATTTTCTTCTGACCGAAGAGACGACTTTTCCGTTATCTATTACGCATAAAAACTTATGGTGTTATCGAAACTGTATATTAAATGTGTTACTAGAGTCCTGCGTTTGATTACTTCGAGTACAAGTTAAATGTACATGGATCACACTACGTATCTTCGAATGGAGAGCTCTGCCTTGTCTTTCCGCTCCGTTTTGTGTGTTTACATCTGCTTATTAGTATAGGGCAGTAGAGTCACTGAACAATTAGAACACTACTGAAGTACCAAATATACTGTCACAGTAACAAAGTTTTTATTTTAAGACATCTTACTTGCAAAAAACTTATTCTCGTAACATGTAAAACGCATAGGGATTCTAGATAGGTGTACGTTTCTGTTTCACAAGATATTTTTCACCCACAAAGTAAAAACTAATGCTCATTATTTTTATCATATTTACAGCATTTTGAACATTTAAATTGCACTTTTTAAAATAAATACATATATTTTATCAATACAAAAATGATTTCAGAAATAAATAACATGTTAATTTACTGAAATGAATGAAATTTGACTATTCACAATAAAAATGAGTTAATATTGCAATGTATAAAAATATATATTTCGGCCTGATATTTCAACTTTTGTCCATTTAGAAATCTTTGTAAGTTGTTTCTGTCTCCACGCATTACAGCCTATAATGCCAGGTTGCTGAAATTTTATTTTAAATGTGCCTATTTTTTCACGTGAATATTGTAATTCGATACAGTCTGTGTATAAATAATAAATAAATAAGTAAATAAATAAATTAATAAATAAATAAGTAAATATCTAAATAAGTGAATAAGTGAATAAATATGTAAATAAGTAAATAAATAAACAAATAAATAAATATAAATAAATAAATAAATAAATAAATAAATAAATAAATAAATAAATAATGGAATCACACTAATGCAAAAGAAAAATTTCTCCTTCTTTTTCATAAAATACGTTTTTTCTTTCCTAAGGAAGTGCTACCTATCAAATTCTTCTATTGGAGAACTCAATTGTAACCGTCTAGCTTTGTTTTGTTTTGACGTGGTTTACTAAACATGAGACCTGAAGTGTGTACGCCGAACTATATTCCGTACATACCTACGCCGTTGCGCGTTGCTCGGAGGCTTTACGTAAGCAAACGCAGAACTTGAGTCAAAACATACCCAAGAAGACTGAGCTATGCTTCCATTCTTTTTTCATAAACGGTTTAGGTGTAAGTGTAATGATCTTTTAATCTTTATATGTAGCCTCCTTTCTTATTCACAGAATAGACAGGATAATGCTGGGTTTGCAGTGAAAGATTTTTCGTTCGGTAAAAAACTATGAATGAATTAATTAATTTTAATTCCTAAATAATATGGTCGTTAACAATCGAAGAGTTCATAACACATTAATAATGTATTTAGCAAATAATGCGGCAACCCATTATAGTCTGATGTTTAGCATAGTTAAAACTGTTTTAGGCAATGGGATGGAATAAGTTTTATACAAAAATTCAATTTATGTTTGGTACCGAAAGTAGTGCAAGTAGACTATTGCTCGTCGGATGAACATCACGCGATTGTATTGAAAATGGCTCAGTTCTTTTTAACTGCACACCTACTTATCTGTTTCTGCATTATCATGATAATTTATTTTTCCGTTTCATTTCTTTTGTTATAAACGGTTTGTGTTTGGGTTTATTCAGCTTTTAATCTTTACATGTACTTATTTTTGTGTGTAATTAATTTTAACTCTTGCTTGGGATACGTACTGTTGGCGAGCTTATATGAGGCGGTAGTGAACCTCCGGGTTCTCCAAAAACCATTTGTAAGTAAGTATGTAATTTGAATTCCTAAATAACAGGGTCGTAACATTCGGAGGACTCTAAACGTGCTAATATGTATTCGGCGAAAGATGCGGCAAACCTGTAAAATCTGAAGTTTGGCACATGTCAAAGCTCCTTTCATGCAAGGGGATGAGGCGAGGACGTTAAGGTTGTTTCTAGGTATAACTAACCTAAAACATACTGTACTATTTTAAGTACAAAAGTCTACTTCAGTTCCTTCAAAACGAGCAATAATGTACAGTACAGCTGTGCGGGTTCGGAGTGGAAAATGACGAAAGAGCTATAAAACAGTGACCAACTAGCCGAACATGTGGAGGGGGTAGTATTGTACAGTTAGCTATTGTCCTCGTGATATTGCATCCTATCTTCTTACCATCGAAAAGATATAGATTATGCTCTAAAAATTTTGTGTTTCACAGTGACTGTTATGGTCTGGTTTCAATCCTGTTTTAAAATATGTGGAAGGCTGTCCTGTGGAAAAAAAAATAAATAAAAGAAGAGAATATGCTTAAAATCTGTTTAAACCCACAATTAACCATTTACCTTTGTATGAGTTCTATTGAGTTCTAGTAGAGGTTACTATAATTATTCCTTGTTTTATGAGGATTTAAAAATTCTAATGTAGGTCCTAATAGTGAAATTTAACAAATAATATTAATTTTAGGGAATATAAGAATTGACTTTGTGTGAAGCTCTCAAAGCGAATGTCCATCTTACTATATGGGTGCATTATATTTTCAGTAATACTGTATTGTATTTCAAGAAATTGGACTAAAAACGATAATATCGTTGACAACATAAAGAACATTCATGAAACGAAAAGAGTAAAACCAATAACAAGAAGTGTCTACCAAGTTCGTGACAATTTTTACAAGTGCAGCAGTAAGTTAGTGGGACAACTTCAGCTTGAAGCGGTTGGCTAAAGTGACTTACTTTCCAATTTTTAGGCTGGTATTCATAGTCGACACTTTCGATTAAAGTGTCCTTTGGAAGACGCAAATTATCTTTTCCGTTGCACAGTCGACACTTTGGTGCAAAGGAACACTTTGGATGAAAGTGTAGTTCCGACCACACTTTTAGCCGAAAGTGGCACTTTGTATAAAAATGGCGGACGTCTTGGAAATTGTCGAATTATTAGAATGTGCGGAAGAGAAGGCACAATTAGTGGACAATGTACAAATTAGAGATAGGCCTAAAGACAATCCCGTGGAATTTTATAATGATATAGAATTAAAAGAAAAACGGTTCCGATTTGATAAAGAAACTTATTGAGATTGCTTATATTTTCGATGACTGGTTGACAAAAACGAATAATAGACGTTTGCCAGTGCCTCCAATAATACAGTTATTGACTGCATGAAACTTCTATGCTACAGATATGTACCATACATTAATTATATAATATTATAGTTCAGGTATTTCTGTAGTAACATTCGTATATTTATAACCTCAATTCGATGAAGTGATATGTAGGTAGATATGGCTATATAACCTATTTTTCATTACTGAAACGAATTTTTTAACTTAAATAATATTAAACTAACTTGAATCTAATGTAGGCATAATTATTTTAAATTAGCATTGAGAGACCTCACGTGCCTGCCTTCTAAGCAGATTCCATAATTATATTGGGTTTAAAATGATTTTGATTTTTGTTGACTACCTGTATTTTGAGATAAGATTTATCTTGATGTTGACATAAACATTACTGTTTTGATAGCGGTAATATATATTTTCACGCCAGTAAGCAATACATCTACTGTCTCTAGTTCATGTGCAGTCATAACCTCACCATGAAAAGAGATCTCATACTATTAGGCCTATTTTGTTTTGCATTATAGAAACATTTGGCATTCAAAATATTTCTGAAGAGCAGGCAATAATGGAAACGAGAGAGAGAAAATAGTAGTAATAATAATAATAATAATAATAATAATAATAATAATAATAATAATAGCAGTAGTAATGTGTTTATCTCATTCTTTTTTTACTTCTATTCACTATTCACGAAAAAGACAAAAATGAAAATAACGGAAATAACACGATATATCAATGAAGCAGATAAGTATAAAAACTAACCTAACGATATAAATTTAATGATTACACAAAACTTAACCTACTCAGTCTAACTTCACCTAACTATATAAACTAATAGAAGATACATAGGCTACAAAATCTAACCGAACTGTATAAATCAGTGGAACGGATACATACAAAATCTAACTTAGCGACATAAATCAATGAAAAAGATATGTACAGAACCTAATCTAACTATATAAATTAATGGATCAGTTATGTACTGTACAAAACCTAGCAACCTAATTTCACCAGCAGTATCACTAACTATTTAATAAAATGCTATATATCTGAACTGACTGAAATAATCTAAACTATCGGCAACAAAAACTAGAAACTGAAATAAAACAACTTTAAATATATATTTTTTTCCTCGCGCAATCAATAGGCTCCCAATTCAAATTACAAGCATTGTAATTTTTAGGTTATACGTCATTAATTTGTTATTGTTTGTTCACTTGTTTTGAAAGGCAATGTGGGACTTCTATTACCAACCAAATTGTAACTCTACACTTCGCTGGCGTAAAGTGACACTTTGTGAAGTGCACTTCTTCAATCGTCTATGAATACCACTAATATGAAAGAGCCACTTTCGTCAAAAGCGTCACTTTGCAAAGTGGTGATATAAAGTGTCGACTATGAATACCAGCCTTAGTCCACTTTGTGCGCACCCTGACTTAGAGGCGAATACTCTGGAATAGAAGAATGGATGTCGTGTCTGGTTGACGTTTCTATGAAGTTGAAATAGTGAAATGGTCGATATTAACATTTCTCTTGATATGTGTTAACCATACAATATTACATGTCATGAAGCGGTTGTCACGCAAATATCTATTTCCCACATTCAATCTTTCCCAAAAAGTTGAAAAGCATTTACTCAGAATTAGTACAGCAAAGCAAATGCTAATAGTTGTCACTGCACGAAACGCAGATAAAATTTCTTTGAAAGAATTATTTTTGGTTAGTGTTTATTTCGCCTGAAAGTGATAATTCTATCTTTTAGACTGTACATCCTCTAATTAGTCCAACTGTTAATGACGCCTAAAAGACAGCCTATTATAGAAAGTACTGTGTTGCCAAATTGAAATATACAAGGCAGTATTGATAACTTCTTAGCGCAACATGGAATAAGTTATTCTATCTCAAGACTATATGTCCTATACAACGTAATAATAGTTTAGCTACATTTATAACTTACACTCAACGCATCGGCCATGAGGGATTTCTAAATCCTAAAAAATTCTGCAGCTGTACCTGGGACATACCGACACAAGAAATATGTCACCCAGTTTGGGGAATGAAACTTCAGTTATGTTTTTTCTTCTTTATTTTATTTTGCTAAAATTGTAACATAAAATGTACCCTACACTGACAAAAATTTTAGCTCACATCTGAAAGAGTAAAACTCGTTCTCAGGGGCGGATTCCTGATTTTCAATTAAGAAGTATATAATGCAATTTGTTTTATGTCTGCTACACAATAAGAATATGTTAATTTAATTTGACAATTGTTCATTATTTATAAAATGCATACACAAATGTTTTAACTTATTACTAGAACTAGTAGAATTGACAAGAATAGCATAATTAAATATAAATTACTACTATGATTAAATACGTAGTAGCATTGAATTTTGGTTCAAAAAATTTTAAATTATTAATACCTCTTGTTTCATACCCATGAGAATACAATTCAAAGTTATTTCGATTTTTATGCATTAATGTTATTAATACAATGTAATACATTTGTCTTATTGGTGGTTCTGTTCTGTACTCATTTCTCCAGTGCCGTTGAACTTCAACAACATTCTCGGTTCTCCAATACCACTTCAAAAGTGCTTTCCGTTGTTCAAACGATAATCTTGGCTCCATTTTATTGTTGATTGAACAGTCGCGCAGCAACGCCACCATAACGTATGTGAGTCTTATCTATCTACAGGATATCATACTACACATTACTGTTGTTTTTCGGTTCAACTTTGAAATATATTAAATAGAAATCTCCTGTAAAAAGCGTGTACACATTTTTTCGGCACCCTCTTTAGATGAACATATGAGCCAGAACCTCAATCAGAGGTGATTAGCCTATTATTATTATTACTAAACATCTAAAACAAAATATAATACTTATCACTTTCATCACTGGATTCTCTGCGTATATGTCCATTACAACTAAATATCGAAACAGACAAAATGCAGAAGTATAAAAGAGACCATAACTTTCCGTCATAAAACCAGATTGCAGGCTTAAAAACGAAACACATTCGTCCTACTGAACAGAATAAAATTATTGAGATAAACTTTCACTTGTCTGTCAATTATTAAATACTAATAAAGTACGCATAACAAAGATTCCGCTGTTACACTTAAGGTTAAAAGGGGTTTCGCGGTGGAAAAAGTTTGTGAAACACTGCCATAGAGAAAAGAGTTTACGGATGTGTACATACGACAACCGAGATCGCAATTAGGGCGATAATCTCTAGTAGAGACTGTAGTCTACCACTAGTATTAGTGTTTAGAATTGATGAGGAGGACATAACTTTTATGTGAGGGAATAGCCTAAACATTCACTTGTCAATGGTTCATATTGCTGCATAGTTAACGAATGAAATACTGAAAAGGCCGATGTGTTGAACACAGGGTAGTACTTGTAGGACCTCCATCTCTCCCTCTCTGCGTCTCGCCCAGCAAAGGAACAGCTCAGGAAGAGAGACACAGGCAGTTCCTTTCCACGTAGGCATCAGCGTGGTCCCCCAAACCCTAGTCTATGAGGTACAATGAACCCAGGGGACTACCATCAGCAACTAATGACCACTTAACACTGGGTCCTAGTTTGGTGGCGGCCTAGACCAGACTCTGCATCTGTCGCAAGTCCAAAATAGGCGAAAGAAACTGAGATCATGATGAAAGACGGAAAGTGTACATGAAGTGCACAGTGTTGGTGGAATGAAGTATCCCGAGAAAAACCCTCTGCAATGACTCGTTCACTAATTTCATCACGACTTGACCGGGAATCGATTCCTGGTCGCCGAGATAGAAGATGGTCTAACTACTAATAACATTGGCAGTCGGCTTTGACTAATAAAGTTGTTGCAGTATGCATTTGAAATTGTGTCTTTTTTGTCATGTCAACATGTTCTCGTACTATTGCTTTATGTTATTTTGCCCAATTGTTCTGTCAGAAGTGTTATGCTACTCCGTTCAATGAAAGTAGGCCTACGCTCTCACAGCATCATGTTCCGTCAAAATCGCCCTTTTAGACATTTTGTTCCCAAAGTGTTAGTTCACATTGTTTTCCAACCATATAGTCGCTGCGCCGTTAATTTTTTTTTGTGCAACATTTACTTGAGATAACATTGTGACACAATAATTATCTTCCTCGTGTTCTATTCTCAGAGTCTCAATCTTCCGTCATTTAATACGAATTGAACACTAGAACCTTCGGAAGTATTTATATACTTAGAACCGCCGCACAGTGTGCAATTTTCCCAATCTAGGTGGATAAAAATCAATTTTCCACTTGTTAAGTTAAGCATACGAATATATGAATTCATGTTCTTTAACTCTTTGAGAATGTTGGGGCATATGGTAACGCGGCAACAACTGTTTCACCTTTGGCTTAAAAGCAGAAAGGAATAATGGAATAAGGAAGTTCTGAATCACTGTGTGAGTGTTTAAGTCTGTAAAATTATTCACATGATATCGAACAACAGGTTAAAATACGGTGGACACATTTTTATCTAACCTTAAATAACTCACCGTGGATCACAACGCAAATCTAGTACACAGTTGAACAAAATTAATAACTTCTCTGCATTCTAATAGAATTTTATAAAACATTGTATAGCGTTACAGGTGACATATTTTTTATGTACAAACTCTGATTACGTTTGTACAAGAAAACCACCCTTTAGTCCACATCTGGGGAGTAACGGTTAGCGCGTCTGGCCGCGAAATCAGGTGGCCCGGGTTCGAATATCGGTCGGGGCGAATTACCTGGTTGAGGTTTTTCCCAGGGTTCTCCCTCAACCCAATATAAGCAAATGCTGGGTAACATTCAGTGCTAGACACCGGCCTCGTTTCACCGGTATTATCACCTTCATTTCATTCAGACTCTAAATAACCTAAGATGTTGATAAAGCGTCATAAAATAGCATGCTAAAAATACCCCTTTATTGCGGGTGAACTTAGACAAAATTAATCACTTCTCTCCTATATAACAAATTTGTATGAAACTTTATACAAACGTTAGAGGCAGCAATTATTTTTTGTCTGTAATGTTTGATTATGTTTCTAAAAAAGGAATTGCCCTTTTATAGTGGTGAATGTAGACAAAATTAATAACTTCATTCCTAAATAATCAATTTTTATGAAAGTTTGTACAACAATAAAATTATACCTATAGGTAGCACAGAGATGTAATCAGAGTTTGTACATAAACAATATATGCTACCTGTAACTCGTGAACAAAGTTTCATAAAATTCTGTTAAGTAGGAGAGAAGTTAATTTTGCCCTATGAAGGGGTCGCTCGTCTTATGAAACCGTAAATACAGTTTGTACGCAAAAAATATGCTACCTGTAACTTCCGTACAATGTTTCATAATCTGTTAGATTGGAGACAAGTTACTAATTTTGTCTAAAATCACCACCTATAAAATTCCTCTTACTCAAACGTAATCAGAGTATGTACAGTACACAAAAAGTATGTTACCTATAAGATATATACAAAGCTTCATAAGACTCGGTTGAAATCCAGAGAAGTTATTAATTTTGTTCATCTAGATTTTCGTTTTTGCACAATATGCGCCGTACAGTGGGCTAAAATTGTATTTTATCGCTCCAAAATTAAAAAAGTTTCCTGGAATGTCAATTAGCTGGAATAAGTTATTTATTTCAAGAACATAGCAACGTTAGTCAAATATTTTCAACTCTCTAGTGTACTGGTAGACTTATAATAAAAATAGATTGGGTTAGATTCTGATTGAAGATTAGTCCACTGTGCGGCGGTTCTAGTGTTAAATTCATATAAAATGACGGAAGATTGAGACTCTAACAAGAGAACATGAGAAGATAATTATTGCGTTACAATATTATCTCCAGTAAATGTTGCACAAATGAAATTTAACGGAGCAGCAACTATATTGTTGAAAAAAAAAAAAAACAAACTAACACTTTGGGAACAAGATGACAAAAAGGACGATTTTGACGGAACATGATGCTGTAAGAGCGTAGGCCTACTTTGATGGAACGGAGTAACATAACATTTTTGGCAGAACAATTGGGCAAAATGTCATGAAGCAACAGTACCAGAGCATGTTGACACGGCAAAAAATTATACAATTTCAAATGCATACAGCAACAACTTTATTAGTCACAGTCGAATGATAAGTTATTGGTATTTAGGCCATGAACTAATATAAAGTGTACGAGAATCAAGTGCTAGCGCGCTCATCTTGTATCCCGGCGAGCAGGAGTGACGAGTAATCTATGTGCCGATATGTCTTAGATACAGAGCAGAATTTTTTGGAGTTTAGAAATCTTTCATGGTCGACGCGTAAAGAGAAAGTTATACATGTAGTTAAAGCAAATACCTTACTGTAATAATACCAGACAGCTGTATACTAGCAGCATTGACGAGAGTGCGAAATGTTGTGAACTAACATCTAGCGGAGCGGTGCGGAATTACGTCCACAAATACAAATATTAACATTGCGGAATCGGACTATTGTTTACAACGTGAGGTACGTACTAATATGCAATAATATATGAGACACTTGAAAAATGTTGAATAATATTTAAGTAATATTATTATTTTATATCAAAGCTGTATATCATGAGAAATATTTCATACTTAGTATTATCTTCCGTAATTAATTGTCCCTGGTACATATTTTTTCTTTCCTTTAGTGAGACAAAATTAATTCTCAAATTAAGAATCAATTTACAATAACGCTTCATATATCCATTGCTGACAACTGCAAAGATAAAATTTGTAGTACTCTGATGCTTGTAATAATTAGTAAAGGCATGTGGACAACAATACAATTAAATTCGCTGAAACCTTAAAATTTCCAGTACATTTTAACTTATATTCATTTATTGGGCTTAAATAAAAAATTAATTTTTATTGTTCTATCAACACATATAGGCATTAGGCGTACTAAAGAATTTTTTTGACTCACGTTTTATAATCCCTCGGAAATCGAAAGTACGATTTAGAGCAGTTTATGATGCTGTAATTATAGCAGTTGTAAACAGCATATATATATATATATATATATATATATATATATATATATATATATATATATATATATATATATATATACCATGAGATTTTAACACAGCACTAAATAATAAGCCTATTTACTAGCCCAGCAACAATCTACATCGTAATAGATTACAGCTTGCGTCGCGGGTTTCAGCACACCCTGCGGCCTAGTAGCAGCACCTACGTCGATCGCACGCAAAACTGCTAGCTGTCCAGTATTATTATAGTAAGGTATTTGGTTAAAGTATTATTACGTTGAATAAAATAAATTGTCTTGAGATAGGACAACTTTTTTCCCGTTGTGCATGAAAGTTGTCAATACTGCCTTGAATATTCCTATTGGCAACACATTACTTTCTATAATAGGGTCGTCCTGGGTGGTGAAATCGGTATAGTACTGCCCTTCAGTGCCCGGGGTTGCTGGTTCGATCACGGCCCAAATCGATGTCATTTAAATGTGCTTAAATGCGACAGGCTCATGTCAGTAGATTTACTGGCATGTAAGAGAACTCCTACGGCACAAAATTCCGGGTCTTCGATAACGCTGATATATATTTTTAGTTGGTTGTTTAACGACGCAGTATCAACTAATAGGTTATTTAGCGTCAATGAGATTGGTGATAGTGAGATGGTATTTGACGAGATGAGGCCGAGGATTCGCCATAGATTACCTGGCATTCACCTTACGGTTGGGAAAAACCTCGGAAAAAACCCAACCAGATAATCAGGCCAAACGGGATCGAACCCGCGCCCGAGCGCAACTTCAGACCAGCAGGCAAGCGCCTTAACCGACTGAAAGACGGCGGTGGCTGACGCTGATATAACGTCGGCAGTTGCGGGCGTCGTTAAATAAAATATAAAATTTTCAATAATAGGTTGTCTTTTGGGCGACATTAAGGTTGTACTAATTACAGTCTGTACAGTGTAAACTAAAGAATTATCAGTTTCAGGACGAAATAGACAGTAATAAAAAATAATACTATTCTAAGACAATTATCTCCGTCTTTAAATCCAACATCAAATTTAATAAGACAAATAGTTGCTCTTATCGAAAAATTACTATGCATCTACAATTATTAGCATTTGCTTTGCTGTACTAATTCTGATCTTCAACTTTTTGCATAAATATTGGATCAGACAAGTATAGCCTATTTTTGCGTGACAAACTCTTCAGGACATGTAATTGTGCGTGACTGATACATGTCAACAGAAATGATAATATCGACCATCTCTTCATTTCAATTTCATAAAAGCGCCAATTGGACACGACATTCATTCTCTCATTGCAGAGTATTCGCCTCTAAGTCAGGTCACAAACAAAGTGGACTAAAAAATTGGAGTGTAAGTCTCTTTAACCAACCGCTTCAAGCTGAAGTTTTCCCACAATTAGTGCACTTGTAAAAATTGTCACGAAGATGGTAGACCCTTTTTGTTACAGGTTTTACTCTTATCGTTTCATGAATTTACTTTATGTTGTCAAAGATATTATCGTTCTCAGTCTAATTTATTCAACTACAATATTACAGTACCGAAAATATAATACACCCTTGCAGCAAGATGACATTCGCTTTGAGAACTTGATGTAAAGGTAATTCTTACAAACCCAAAAATTAAGATTACTTACTTCATTTTTAAATTTTATCATATCATTAGATTTATTAATTTCTCACAAAACAAGGAAAACTTACATTAACTTCTACTTACATAAGCCAAAACTGAAAATTCAAGAAAGGTGAATGTGTCGTAAACAGATTTTAAGCACATTCCTTTCTTTTTTATTGAACTCCGCAATACAGCTGTTCACACATTTTAAAACAGGATCAGATCTAAACTATAACAGTCGCTGTTAAACACAAAATGTTTTTAACCAATAATGTATTAACTATTTTTTTTTTTCGATGAGTAGAGGATAGAATGCCATATCAGACGACAATAGCTAACTCTATAACAGTAGTAACCCCACATGTTCATGCTTCTTGGTCACTATTTTACGGCTCTTTCGTCACTTTCCATAGCTGGTAAATAAATTTATTACTCTATTTTAAGGTATTGAAGCACCGACTCTTTGCACTGAAAAAGTTACAGTATGTTTTAGGCCAGTTATAATTCGGGACAAGCCCTAAAGTCCTCGCCCTATCCCTTTGCATGAAAGGTGTTTTGACATGTGCCAAACGTGAGTTTTTACAGGATTGCAGCGTCTTTTGCTAAATACATATTAACATGCTGTGAGACCTTGGAATGTTACGACAATGTTATTTCATCATCATCATCATCATCATCACGCTTTAGGCCTCTCGACCTGTTGCGAACTTCATACATATTGCTTATTCTTGATCTTGCCATCGTTTTCTTGGTCTACCAATACCACGGAAGCCTTTAGGTTGAAACCCGAAGATTAATTTATGCAGTCTTTCATCGCTCATTCGTTCTATATGGGATCTCCAATTCTGCCTATATTCCACAATTTTGTTGTTTACGTTGTAGATATTCAGTGATTGCCTAATTTCTTCGTTTCGTATTCTGTCCCTCCTTGTTACACCCATCACTGAGCGAAGGAACCGCATTTCTGAAGCTTGAATTCTACTTTTATCTCTATCGGTGAGAACCCACGATTCTGCTCCATATAAACCCGCTGGTACTGCCAGTGTCTTATAAAACTTCAACATTGTTTCCTTCCTTGCCTTGTTTTTTAAAGTTCTAGTTATTGTACCACACATTCGGTTAAATATTTCCGTTTTTTTTTTTTTGTTTGACATCCGCTTCTTCAAAAGGCGATAGTGTGTAACCAAGGAATATGAACTGGTTGACTTGTTTAATCAGCTTATTATTAATAACAAACTTACAGCGGATATGCGTTGGACCTTGAATGCCATAGATTCTCTTTTATCAACTGAAATTTCAAAGTTACGCTTCATGTCATTGTCAAAACCCAGCTGTAATAATTTTCTCTTCCATACTCTAATGGCGTCGTCCATATAACAAATTAAACAATATAGGTGACATACAACAGACCTGTTGAACACCCATGTTGATATATTCGGATTTAATGTCCCCAGAGTTTATCTTAATGCTTATTTGGGTCCCTTTATAGAGGTTCTGTAATATTTTTATGAGGTGCTTAGGTATTCCCTTTCTGTCCATAATTTCCCAAAGCTTACTCCTCAGTACTCGATCAAAAGCCTTGACATAATCTTTGAATACAATGTAGGTGATCTGATTCCATTATCTCCTCTACTCAATACTTTGTTTCATGATGAATATCTTGTCAGCGCAAAATCTATCCTTACGAAACCCAGCCTGTTCTTCTAGTAGAATACTTTCAACAATTGGTCGGAGGCGGGAAGTAAGTATCCTGGTATAGAGTTTGTATCCAGAATTCAAAATGCTGATTGACAATGTTGTTTAAGAATTTAAATCACTTAATTACTTACAAATGGCTTTTAGAGAGCCCGGAGGTTCATACCGCCCTCACATAAGCCCGCCATTGGTACATATTCTGAGCAAGAATTAAAATTAATTACACACAAAAATAAGAAAGTATATGTAAAGGTTAAAATTTAAATAAACCTAAACCCAAACCATTTATAGCAAAAAGAGGAAATAAAAAAAAAATAATTATCAGGATAATACAGAAACATATAACTAGGCATCGGTCGACAGTTGCAACTGGTCAACAACGTGCTATCAGAGTGGTCTGTTCGCAATGGTTTTAAATCATCCACTCAAATGACGCAGTGTGTCCACTTCTACAACCATCTTGGACTCCACCCACATCCTGAACTGCGTTTTAATCGAGTGGAATTGTAGTACACAGACACTGGGAAATTTTTGGGCCTTATCTTTGATTATAAATTAACGTGGGAGGCGCATATACGTGATCTGAAAAGGCGCTGTGAAAAACTGTTAAATATTTTACGCCTTTTGTCAGGGGTTTGATGGGGTGCAGACCGCATAGTGCTTTTACGTCTTTATCGTGCTCTTATCCGGTCAAAGCTGGATCATGGGTGTTTTATCTATGGCTCAGCAAGTAAATCTAAATTACGTCTTTTAAACACTATTCACCATCATGGGATACGACTCGCTACAGGGGCCTTCCGAACGAGTCGGATAGAGAGCCTGCATTGCGAAGCGGGGAACCAACACTGTATCGGCGACGTAATGTCTTATTGTGCTCATTTGCTGATAAGCTCCGATCACAGCACGAGCACAATTCTTACGACTCCTTTTACCATCTGTCTCTTTATGGCAATACAACCTCAGGTCAGATTCTTTTGTAAATTGAGAGAAGAAGGGATATTACAGCTGGCTGAAGATGGCGAATCATGCGGTTATGGATGTTATCAGGGCCAGGGGATGTGTCTAGTCCCGCTTCCAAATCCTCGGATGTGAACGGTGCATTGTAGTGTTCAGTGTTAAGACTTATAAAGTTCAGGGTTCGTTTTTCCGCAGTATCCTTGATTTTTAGAAATTCCGGGTATGAATTGTTTAAGCAGCTTATCTGTGAAATTGGGCTAGCAAATGTTTCAACCATTTCCATGGGACTGGTGGTCACGACGCGATTGTTCAGAAGGCCCGGAATTACAGAACAACGTTTCCCAATTATTCGACGTACTTCGTCCCATACTGTGTTAGCTGGGACGTAGTTATCCAATGAATTGATGTAGTTTCTCCATGACATGTTCATAGCATCGCACACGGTGCGACGAGCTTTGGCTCGAAGACGTTTAAACTGAGGAGGATGGCGCTCAAATGGCGTAAAACACGTTGACGTTCACGGATAGCATCTATGCAGGCGTCCTTCCACCAGGGTGCAGAGAAGCGTTTTGGCCTGCAGGATGACTGGGGAATAGATAAGTTAGTTAGTTAGTTAGTTAGTTAGTTAGTTAGTTAGTTAGTTAGTTAGTTAGTTAGTTAGTTAGTTAGTTAATTAGTTAGTTAGTTAGTTAGATAGTTAGTGGGGTTTAAAAAGGGCGCGTCAGCATCTATGGCTATTTGCACCCTTATCTAAAATTCTTTACAAAACAGAGATATAATACAATAATCAGAATGCTTAAAACAACTAAAAAACGTTGTCACGATAAAAAACGAGGTACACAAATGCAGTTTCAACAGGGTGATGCAAAAAGCATTATAAAAATCTCAGACCTTAACTAGTATTTAAAAAGAGACAATAAAATAACAATACAAATACTACCATAAATAAATTTTCTCGCGTATTTCTAAAATACTCGGATGTAAAAGGTCCGAATGTCAAGTTTGTTAAAAAATTTTTTTTTTATATAACAAATGTACCGCACAACTGCTCGACGAGGTGTCCGTGGATTTTAACTGTATCGGCCGTAAAAAGACGAATGATGGAAACAGTCGAAAGAATTGTGCTCAGGCTGCGAGGGAGCTTAACCTCATATGAGCACAACACGACATTACGTCACCGATGCAGTGATGGTTCCCCCGCTTCACAATACAGGATCGCTATCCGACTCGTTCGGAAGGTACCTGTAGCGAGTCGTATACCGTGATGATGGATAGTGTCTAAGAGACATAGCTTAGATTTATTTGCTGAGCAATAGATAAAACAGCCATAATCCAGCTTTGAACGGATAAGGGCACGATAAAGACGTAAAATCACTATCCGGTCTGCACCCAGCGAACCCTTGACAAAAGGCGTAAAATGTTTAACGACTTTTCACAACGCCTTCTCAAATCACAGATATGCGACTCCCACGTTAATTTATAATCAAAGATAAGGCCCAAAATTCACGCAGTGCCTGAATATTGCAACTCCACTCTACTAAGACACAGTTCAGGATGTGGATGGAGTCAACGATGGTTGTAGAAGTGGACACACTGCGTCTTTTGAGTGGAGAATTTAAAGCCATTGCGAAAAGACCGTTCCGATAGCACGTTGATGACCAGTTGCAACTGTCGACCGATAGATGGGAGGTATCGGGAACTGTAATATAGACTGAAGTCCTCAACGTACAAGAAAGAAGGTACTCGGTCAACCATACAGTGGGCAATGACATTGATCGCAATGCAGAAAAGAAGAACGCTTAATACAGACCCCTATGGAATACCGTTTACTTGGAAATGTGCGTTAGAAAGTGTGGTGCCTACTCGAAATCGGAAATACGGCTCTGCCATGAACTTCGCAATAAACGTTGGAAGACTGCCACGAGGTTTTGCAGAGCTCCATAACGCCACGTGGTATTGTATACCTTTTTTAGATCAAAGAAAACCGCCACTAGATGTTTTTCCTTGAGGAAAGCATTTCTAATGGCGGTCTCCAGCCGAACAAGATGGTCTGCGGCGGATCTGTGCTTACGAAAACCACATTTGATATTAGATAATCGGTTTCCCGTTTCGAGTACCCACATCAAGCGTTTGCTTATCATCTTTTCCATAACCTAGCATACGCAGCTGGTGAGACAGATTGGCCTGTAATTTATAGGTAAAGAAGGGTCCTTTCCCCGTCTCTTGACTGGAGTTACAATGGCGGAACGCCAAGCAGAGGGAAAGACACCCTAAGTCCATATTCTATTTTATATAGACAGAAGAAAGGATTTTCCAGCTTGTGGAAGATGACAAAGCATGCGGTTATGGATGTTATCAGGGCCACGGCAGACGACAGGGGATGTGTCTATTGCCGCCTCCAGCTCCTCGGATGTGAACGGTGTATTGTAGTCTTCAGTGTAGTCAAATTGAAAATTTAGGTTTCGTTTTTCTGCAGTATCTTTGATTTTCAGAAATTCCGGGTCATAATCATTTGAGATGGTATTTGTGAAAATGTGGTAGCAAATATTTCAGCAATTTCTTTTGCACTGGTGGTCTTTACTCCATTGTTTAGAAGGCCTCGAATTACAGAACTACGTTTCCCCATTGTTCGACGGACTTTGTCCCACATGCTGTTAGCTGGGACGTTGCGTTTCAATGAATTGACGTAGTTTGTCCAGGACGTTTCTTAGCATCGCACACAATGCGACGAGCTTTGGCTCGAGGACGTTTAAACTGGACCAAATATTCTTGGGTCGGATGGCGCTGAAATTGGCGTAAAGCACGTTTGCGTTCACGCATTGTATCTCTGCAGGCATCCTTCCACCAGGGGACAAGGAACCGATTTGGCCTGCAGGACGACGGGAGGATAGATAATTCCGCTGACGTTATAACCACATTTGAGAAAATGGTCTACTACGGAGTGCACACTTCCATGTCCGTTATCTTCGAATGATATGGACTCCGAAAATCCCACCCAGGCTGCGTTTTTAATAACCAAATTTGCAGATCGAGATTCCGCAGGAGGTAAAGCGGACATACGCATACGAAAGGGATAGTGGTCACTACCGTGTGGGTCGTAAATCACAGAACATTCGAAATGCGTGGACAAAACTGGGCTACAAATGGATATATCTACCATGGAGTATTTACCGTAGGACAAGGAGGGATGTGTTGCTTCCCCTGAATTCAGGATAACAAGATATAGAGGGGTAGATACTTCTGCTATTTTATTTCCTCTGTCATCATCAGAATTTGAGCCCCATGAGTGGAGGGATGCAATGAAATCCCCTACAATCAGATATGGAGCAGGTAGCTGTGAGAGAATGTCTTCAATTTCATGCACTGTGAAAGGTGTGTCTGGGGGCATATACAGTATACAGAGTCTATTAAGAACTGGATGGAAGTTAGAGTGACTCGAGCGGCTATGCATTGATGTGGGCTGTTGATGTAGATAACAGACGAAAAGATACTTTGGCGGAATAGGAGGGCACAACCTTCGTTCTCACGAATACCGGCAAGGCGATCTTACCGGTGAACGTACTATCCCGAGATACTCAGGGAGTTCTCGGACCGAAGGTGTGACTCCAGGAGACATAAAATAGCACGGTTTTCATGATAGATCAATTTCTGGAGTTCTGTATATCTGCTGCGTACACCGTTCACATTCCACTGTACAATATCAGTCGGCATGAGGAGCTATATCATGTTGGTGGCTTAACAGGGGACCTTCACTTCTTTTCCTTTCTATGGGAAGATGTTTTTGCTGTGACTGCTTTGTCTTCGACATTGGCGAGTCACTTGCAGTTCGTCGCACACCTGATCGTGATCTTGATCCAGGACGTGATAGATAACGAGATCTCGACCTGCCACTCGAACTAGGAGTGCGACGATCTGGTCTTCTACTAGGCACACAATCCTTCGCTGCTGTCATAGCAATGATTTTCTTAGGTACCTAAGGCCTGATGTCAAGTCCACAAGTGTCGCCTGACTCAGCAGTCTGAGTAGCATCGTCTACATATGTCTTGGTTGCGATCTCAATTCGCTTCCCACGTATGTTTGTAAGAGGTGGCGTTTATGTGGTGGCATCGATTCCTTCTGTTGCTTTCTGCAGTACACACGCATAGGACTTTTAAGTTACCTCCTTTTCTTTATCTAAAATATGCTTACGTGCCTCAAAGCAGGTTTTATTTTCCCTGACTCGTAGCTCTTGAATCGTCTTTTTCAGGATATACTTTGGGCAGTTTTTAGAATTAGTAGCGTGGTCCCCACAACAATTGACACAGTGCTCGGCGCCCATACATGGATTATCCCAATGGTCAGCACCGCCGCACTTTGTACAGATGATATTGTTTGTGCAACGTTTTTGCATATATCCGAACCGTTGGCACGTAAAGCACCGCATTGGTTTCGGCACATACGCACGCACAAGGACACGCTCGTAGCCGACAAGGATATGTTTTGGCAAATGAGACGTCTCAAAAGTCAGAAAGATTGTGCATAGTGGTTCAGTCCGCCGTCCAGCTTCCCTAGTAAATGGTAAGCCTTGGACATGGACTGTTCCGCCAGCTCTAGTTGGATCTCTTCATCAGATATACCGTCCAGAGAATCCGTATGCATTAAATTCCGCATACATACAGATTGTCTTGAAACAGACCATTCGAAATGAGTGGAAAAGACTGGGCTACAAATGGTGATATCTATCATGGAGTATCTACCATATGCCAAGGAGAGGAGTGTTGCTTCACCTGAATTCAGAGTAACAAGATTTAGACGTGTACATAACTCTGCTATTTTATTTCTCCTGTCATCATCGGAGTCTGAGCCACATGAGTGGTGGGATGCATTAAAATCCTCACTGCCAGATATAGGGAAGTTACCTGCGAGAGAATGTCTCCAATTTCATGCATTGTGCAAGATGTTTTTTGGGGAAAATAAATAGAGACAATTGAGAACTGTATGGAAGGTAATGTTACTCTAGCGGCTATGCATTGATGTGGACTGTTGATGTTGATAACTGAGGAAAAGATACTTTGGTGGAGTAGGAGAGCACAACCTTCACTGGTACGAATAATGGCAAGGTGATCGTACCGGTGAACCTAGTATCTCTAGATACTCAAGGAGATTTCAGTCGCGGAAGTTTGTCCCTGAAGACATAAAATATAATGTTTCTCATGATAGAGCAATTGTTGTAGTTCTGTATATCTGCTTC
Organism: Periplaneta americana; assembly: GCA_025594305.2. Lineage (NCBI taxonomy): Eukaryota > Metazoa > Arthropoda > Insecta > Blattodea > Blattidae > Periplaneta > Periplaneta americana. The sequence goes on from JAJSOF020000039.1 coordinate 36,648,078, forward strand.
GTATATCGTTCAAATTCCACTGTACAATATCAGTCATAACTAGGTGCTAAATCATGTTGGTGGCTTCACAAGGATCTTCTCTTCTTATCCTTTTTATGAATTAGTGCTTTTGAATAAGACATCTTTATCTTCGATCGTGGTGACTCACTCGCAGATCGTTTCACACCTGATCATGAAATTGATCGAGAACGGGATCGAGAATGTGGTCTCGATCCGTCACCCAAACTAAGAGTGCGACGTTGCTGCGGTCTACCCAGCCTTGAATCTTTTTCTGTCACAATGCCAGTGATTTTTTTTAACGCTAAGCCTGATAGCAAGGTCAGACTTAGCAGTCTGAGTGGCAACGTCCACATAGGCTTCCCAGATACATTTGGACGACGAGGCGTTTTCTAAAAGCCTCAATCCTCTCTGTTGCATTTTTCAGTAATGCTTCATAGGATTTTTCCGCTGCGTTTTTCTGTTGATCTAAAATACGCTTACGAGCATAGAAATACGTAATACTTTCCCGGACTCGGAGCTCTTGAATATCTTTCTCTACCATATACTTCAGGCAATTTTTAGACTTTGCGGCGTGGTTCCCAGAACAATTCAAACAGTACTCGGCGCTGGCAAATGCGGAATCACCATGGTCCGCACTGCCGCGCTTTAAATTACGATGTTGTTAGTGCAACATTTTTGCATGGCCGAACCGTTGGCACCTGAAGCACCGCATTAGTTTCGGCACATACGCCCGAAATGGGACACATTCGTAACCGACACAGATGTATTATGGTAGAACAGGCTTTTCGAATGTCAAAAAGGCAGTGCTCAGGGCAAAATTCCTTCAGTCCCGATTACTTAATAAACGATAAGCCTCGGACAAGGACTGTTCCACCATTTCAAGTTGGATCTCTTCATCAGATATACCGTCGAGAGTATCCGTATGCATTAAACCCCTCGGTGGAATTCAGCGACATTAATAGCATAAGTCTCACGCAACTTGGCTTTTACAACGTCTCACTCTGTTTTGGAGATATAGTCTCGATGAGGAGACTACTGTTGCGTTGCGCATATTTAACATTCTCAACAACTCCATCGAGTACGCGACTCACGTAAAATGTACTGATGTGTTTCATTGTCTTTTCTCTTCCGCCCAGGGTGATACTAATAAAGTTCGGGCACGGTACTTTAACAGTTACTCTTCAGGGTCAAATACCATCGCAATTTTCGGCAGATGACCACCAGCCGTATTTGTTCCTCTCTCCTGTTTTTTATTAGTTTCTTCTGAGAGATGGGAAGAGGAGAGCGAGGACATTTTGAACTGGCCCCCCTACGGAAACGTCCGCGTCAGCCTGCCACCGGGATGGGGGAGGAAGTAAAAGACACCTAAAATTCTTCTCGATCTGTGCCGGCAGTGGGGACTCACTCACAGCCCGATCCCAAGCAACCCACCTCACGCAAGTTACCCTTCAAACTGGACATTACACACCTAATGGCAAGTCTTACACCACAGGCGTGTCGTAGTTTTCTGCGCTTACCACGGGAATAACAGCCCGTGACTCTCCACTCTACACTGAACACAACCGCCGTACTACTCGTCTAGCTCCGACCCACCCACCAAAGCCGGAGCAATCCGAGACAGCACGCAGCTTCAGGGAAATTATTGTAGATTACACTGCGACACTCATAAGTGAGCGGCAACACGGCGGAGCGATATATTCGCCCCGGCGAGCAGAGTCGGTCACCGGGACGTCTAAATCGCCCCGGGGCCCCATCAGGGCTCTACGTGAATGTACTTAACCTCTGGTCCGGGCTCGGCACCTAAACTTGCATATAGAGCCAGTATGAAGTGTCCATTATTCCTTCGTTCCTGGGCGCCCTGTCGGGCCGCCCAAGTCGGAACTCGCGCTCGAAAATGTGGGACAGGACCACGGAGATAACAAATATGTCCGCTGGTGAGGCGGGAGTTACAAGCCTAAGAACCTTAACATAAGAATGTATATAATGAACTAGAAGAGGAAGAATAATGTGCCTCACCAGGAATTCTTAACAAAATCGCGTCATGTAGGTGGGCGTGGCAAGAATAAAACAGCGGGAATGGAGAGATGAAAATGTCTGTGATAACGTGGTGGGTATTCCGCATGCAATGGTGGCCGGCGAGATGTAGAACGATGATCCGGTCGAGGTGGCTTCCTCCAATTTGGTGACCGGGGGGTGGAATGGTGACTGTCGTGCTCTTCACTTCGGCGATTTTTCGTCCTATCTCAACCACTCCTCTTTGTTCTCTTTCCTTTTTCATCGCTATTTCTCTTCCCCAGGCCGTGATCGCATTCGGAACCCCAACCACATAATCACAGCCATTTTCACCCCTCCATCTCCGCTGTTTTGTTCTTGCCACGTCCGCCTACATGACGTGATTTTGTTAAGAATGGCTAGTGAGGTTTCATTATTCTCCCTCTTCTATTTCATTATATTCACTCTTAGGTTAATGACCTTAGGCTTATAACTCCCGTCTCCCCAGAGAGGATCTTTCCTATCTCCGTGGTCCTTTCCCACGGTTTCCAGCGCGACTTCCAACTTGTGCGGCCCGACAGGACGCTTAGAACGAAGCAATAGTGAACCATTCATACTGCCCCTATATGCAAGTTTAGGTGCCCAGCCAGGACCAGTGGTCAAGTACATACGCGTAGAGGCCCAATGGGGACCCGGGGCGATTAAGACGTCCCGGTAACCTACTCTGCTCGCCGGGGCGATTATATCGCTGACTTGTGAGTATGGAAGTGTAATCAACCACAAATCCCCTGAAGCAGCATGCTGTCTCGGATTGCTCCGGATTTGGTGGGTTGATCGGAGCTAGCCAAGTTGTCCGGCGGTTGTGTAGTGTGGAATGGGGAGCCACGGGCGGTTATTTTTTTTGTAGGGGCATAAAACTTAGACACGTCTCTGTGTAAGACTTGGCATTAGCTGTGTAATGACCAGTTTGAAGAGTAACTTGCGTCAGATGCGTTGCTTGGAATCGGCCTGTGAGGGGTCTCCAAAGCCGGTAAACACCGAGAAGAATTCTTAAGTGCCTTTTACATCCGCCCAAAGCGGTGCCAGGCTGACACCGACGGTTCCTTAGGGGGGGCACTTCAAAATGTCCTCGCTCTCTAATTCCCCCACACCACATAAAAAAATTAAAAAAAAAACCAAACAAAGGTACAGATATGGTGATCATATAACAAACACAGCTATGGATCTGGTTCCCGAGAACATGCATTTGAATATGCAGCCTCCGAAGTTTAGAAGTATTACACTGTCAGGCACGGAAAAACCATGAAAGATATCAGCCCATTTTACATCCGACGTGCAATTGATGGACTCGTGGGAAAAGTCAAGAATGCCAATAGACTCCGCAACGCCACCCTCCTCGTCGAAACTTCGATTCCCCTATCAAAGTGAGACGCTGTTGAAGGCTAAGTTGCTAGGGTCGTTCCCTATGAGGTCGAAATGCACTCCTCTCTGAACATCTCGGAGGGAGTAGTTTTCACGGATGTTCTGGATGGAAAGAGTGGCCAGGAAATACAGCTACAACTCGCACACCAGTCCGTATCCAAGACCTACCGTTTATTGCGTAAGCGGGACGGACGGACTTATCTACTGAGAACCGTTTTCTTGACTTTCGAGAAATCCCTACTACTTGAGTACATATTTGTCGTCTACGAGCGTGTCCCTGTACGTGCGTATGTGTCGAACCCAATGTGCTGCTTTAGGTGCCATTGGTTCGGACACCCGCAGAAACGTTAAACGAATGAAATCACATGTGCAAATTGCGGCGGTGCAGATCTTGGGGATTTCCCCATGTCCCAACACCGTGCACCGTGTGAATTGTGAAAGGGACCATGCCGCAAATTCCAAGGATTGTCCGTAGTACCAGGTAGAGAAAGCAATACAGGAACTCCGAGTCCGGGACAATGTTACATTCTCTGAGGCACGTAAGCGTTATTTTGATTCAGAAAAGAAGCAGGAAGAAAAGTCCTATGCTGTAGATTTACAAAAAACAACGGAGGGAATTGATGTATCCACTCAAACGCAACCTCTTGATTGTATACCTGGCAAGCGAGTTGAGATCGCAACCCAGATGTATGTGGACGATGGTACCCAGACCAAGGAGTCAGGCGACAGCTGTGGCCTCGATGTCAGGACTTACATACCAAAAAAGACAGGTGTTGCGAAGTCACGGACACACTCTGATCCTGACAGACAATCACGAGGTCGCAGTCCTGGTATGGAAGAGAAATCGAGAACTCGCTCTCGATCCCGTATCCGATCAAGGTCACTGTCAGGAGACCAACGTATCGCAAGTGAGTCGCCACAGTCGAAAATTAAGCTGTCGCAGTCGAAGGGACAGAGTCATAGGAAGGAGCAGAAAAGAAAAATCCTAGTAAATCCACCATCATGATTTAGCTCCTCATGATGACTGATAATATACAATGGAACGTGAACGGTGTACGCAGCAGATATACAGAACTACAACATTTGATCTATGATGAGAACCCTGCTATTTTATGTCTTCAGGAGACACACCTCCGCCCTGAAAGTTCCCTGAATATCTCGGAATATTGTGTTCACCGGCATAATCCTCTTGCCTGTATTCGGGCCAACGGAGGTTATGCCATCTTAATCCGTCACAGTATCTTTTCCCCTGCCTTTAATATTAACTCTCCTCGTCAATGCATAGCCGCTACAATAACTTTACCAAGCATTCAGTTTTCAATAGTCTGTCTCTATATACCCCCAGACGCTCCCCTCACAGTGAATGAAATTGAAACTATCCTATAACAGGTACTTGCTCCTTATCTGTTAGTCGCGGATTTTAATGCGTCCCATACTCTTGGGGCTCAAATTCCGATGTTGACAGAGGACTGGATCGGATTTCGGTGTACAAATCTTTGAATGATACCGGACTTGAAAGTGTGGACTCCGTAGTAGAACATTTTTCAAATGAGGTTATAAAGCCAGCGAAATTATCTATACCCCGGTCGTCCTGCAGGCCGAAACGTTTCTCTGTCCCCTGCTGGCCTGATGCCTGCAGAAATAAAACCCGAGACCGCAAACGTGCCTTACGCCAATTTGAGCGCCATCCGACCCAAGAAATTTTTGTCCAGTTTAAACGTATTCGAGACAAAGCTCGTCGCACTGTGTGCGATGCAAACATGACGTCCTGTACAAACTACTTCAGTTCATTGAAACACAACGTTCCATATAACACCGTATAGGATAATGGGGAAACGTAGTTCTATAATTCCGGGTCTTTTGAACAATGGAGTAACGACCACCAGTACCAGAGAAATTGCTGAAATATTCGCTAGCTCATTTTCACAGATAAGCAGCTCATATAATCATGACCCGGTATCAAATCAAAGATGCTGCAAAGAAACGGAACCTAATTTTTAAATCAGATAACACTGAAAACTACAATGCACCGTTCATATCTGAGGTGTTGGAGACGGCACTAGACACAAACCCGGGACTTCCACTGGCCCTGATAACATCCATAACCGCATGCTTCGCCATCTTGTGCCAGCTGGAAATTCCTTTCTTCTGGCAATATACAATAGAATCTGGACAAAGCTTGTATTTAAATTTGCTTCAAGTCCCGCCATAGTAATCCAAGTCCAAAAACAAGGAAAGGATTCTTATTTATCTGGCAGTTATAGGCCAATATGTCTCACCAGCTGCGTATGCAAGGTTATGAAAAGATGATAAGTTAACGCCTGATGTGGGTACTCGAATCGGAAAATCGATTATCTAATATCCAATGTGGTTTTCGTAAGCACAGGTCTGCCGCAAACAATCTGGTTCGCCTGGAGACTGCCATTAGAAATGCTTTCCTCAAGAAGTAATATCATGTGGCGCTCTTCTTTGATCTAGAAAAGACTTATGATACAACATGGCGGTATGGCATTCTGTTAAATTTTCATGATTGGGGACTTCGTGGTACTCTACCAACTTTTATTGCGAAGTTAATGGCAGAACGGTATGTAGGAATTCGAGTAGACACCACACTTTCTTACAAACATCTCCAAGAAAACGGCGTTCCGCAGAGGTCTGTATTAAGCGTTCTTCTTTTCTGCATTGCGATCAATGGAATTGCCCACTGTGTGGGTGACCGAGTATCTTCTCTTTTGTACGTTGATGACTTCAGTTTATATTACAACTTACGATATCTTCTATCCATCGTTCCACACTTGCAGCTGATCATCAACGTACTATCAGAATGGGCTGTTCGCAATTGCTTTAAATTCTCCACTCAGAAGACACAGTGTGTCCACTTTTACAACCAAAGTGGACTACATCCACATCCTGAACTGCGTCTTAATGGAGTGTAGTTGCAATAAACAGACACTGCGAGATTTTTGGGCCTTATCTTTGATTATTTATTAACGTGGGAGGCACATATACGTGATTTGAGAAGGCGTTGTGAGAAATCGTTAAACACTTTACGCCTTTTGTCAGGAGTTCGCTGGGGTACAGACCGTACAGTGCTTTTAGGCGTTTACCGAGATCTTATACGATGAAAACTGGATTATGGCTCAGCAAATAAATCTAAACTACGTCTTTTAGATACTATTCATCACCATACGACTATCTACAGAGTCCTTCCGAACCAGTCGGATACCGAGCCTATATTGTGAAGCAGGAGAAACATCACTGTTTCGGCGACGTAATGTATTGTTGTGCTCATACGCTGTTAAGCTCCGCTCGCAGTCTGAGCACAATTCTTGGGGTACTGTGGTGAAATATGGCCAGTTTTGTTAAAAAAAAATTTTTTTTTCTTACATTAAAATATTCTCCATGTCCTTTTTAACAAGTGTGGTAAGTTTGGTGACCTTTGCGCAACTCGAACACCTGTTATTACAGCCATTTTTAAATGCCTGCATTGCTCAAGAGCCACACCCCCGTCCTTTTAAATCTCCTGCTCCCTCCTGGAGTAGGAACACAGTTTAGGGATGGAATTTTCTACGTTTTTCTTTGAACTTTGTGTTTCATTATCTACTGAGACACTGCAGTTGTTCAAATAGTTCCAAACTATTCCCTAGATGTCTCTGAATCCGACTTTCAATTTTTTTAGAACCTTTCATAAACTCTTTCTTGAAAACATGTTTTCATGGTGACCACAACAAATGCAGTAGGAAATATGAGTACAGAAAGCGACTCATTCCGTTTGTAAACATTGCCATGTGCTATTTTCTGTCTGGAGGTTATATGTTTTGCAAAGTAATTTGGTTTAGTTCTCAATTCTAGAACTTTTATTTCCTAGTTTTTACATTTATACAGTTTAGTTATTTCGTATTGCGCATTATATTTTAGGTAGAATAGATATACTTTAGTTAGGGTATTTTTTTAGTGTAGACCATCATTAATAATGCCTAGGAAGAAGCTGCATACAATTAAAAGTGCAGGTGTTTCAAAACTGCAAAAAGAAGTTGGCTAAGGCAAGGATTCAGGCAAGATGGAAAAAAGTGATGTGGTAAGTACAGCTGAATCTGTTCAAGAGGAACATCCAGTGTTAGATACTATGCCTACATCACAACCAGGTCCATTTGGTGACTGTGACGATACAAATGTAAGATTACGTTCCCTGGAAGACAATGTAGATAGTGTATGTTGTGAACCAGACAATTCTCCAAGTTACGTTATAGTAAATCTGAAGTGTTTAGATGAACTTTTGCATAATATATCTTGTGACATGTGTGGGAACAAGACACTAGCTTTCCATACAAGAGATTTCCAAGGTTCTGCTTGCAGAATTTCCATGAAATGTACAACTTGTGATGGTGAGAAAAGTTCAGTATTGACATCGAATAGAGTGGTAAATAGTGAATCATCGACTAGGGCACCATTTGACATAAACAGGAGAGTAGTCCAGGCATTTACAAATATTGGGAGAGGGCATTCAGCAATTGAACAGTTTTGAGCAGTGCTAAATGTGAACAGTATATCACTGTCTTCTTACAACGATCACTTAAAAATTATTACTGCAACAAACACTACAGTAGCCCAAAATTCAATGCATGCAATTAGGGAAGAGGTAAAAACTGTATATAGGGAGAAAAACATAACAGATGACAATAGAAATGAGCCAGTGGATATTGCTGTAAGCTTCGATGGCTCTTGGCACAAGAGGGGACACACATCCTTGTATGGTGTCGGTTTTGTAATAGATATTCTCACTGGTTATGTTGTTGACTATGCTGTAATATCTAAATACTGCCATGCATGTCAACTAGCTACAAAAGATCTTGGTGTTGATTCCCTGAGTTCAGTATATGGAAACTAGGTCATAAATCAGAGTGTCAACAAAATTATAGTGGATCATCTGGTGGTATGGAGGCATTTGCTGCAGAGTTACTGTGGAAGAGATCTACAGATTATGGACTGAGATACACCACCCTGTTGTCAGATGGCGACAGCAAAACTTTCAACCATCTTCAAAATCTAAAGATTTATGGCCCTATTAAATTGGTGAAGGAGGAGTGTGTGAATCATGTGTCAAAACGACTAGGTACAGGGCTGAGACAAGTTGCCAAAGAATTTAAATTGGGAGGTAAAAAGCCAGGAGTCTTACAAATGTTACAATTCAGAAACTCACCCGCTATTATGGAAATGCCATACGAGAAAACACTAATGATGTTACAGCAATGAGAACAGCAGTACTGGCCACTTTACACCACTGTTCCTCAACTGATGCGAATCCCTTCCACTCAAAATGCCCTGCTGGCCCTGAAAGTTGGTGCTTTTACAACAAAGCTGTGGCTATGGGAACACAACCCGGCACGCACCGACAACATATTCACACACCAATCTCTCCATTTGTCTTGGAGAAAATTATTCCTCTTTATCAGAAGCTGGCATCAACTGACCTCCTGGAAAGGTGTATGAGAGGAAAACACAGAATGCCAATAAATGTCTCCACAGCATGGTGTGGAACAAGTGCCCAAAGGAAAATTTTGTATCGAAAAGGAAAATTGACATAGCTGTAGCCATTGCAGTCAGTGAATTTAATCATGGATACAGCAAAACTATGACAAGAACTCTTCAGCAAGCTGGTGTTTCTCCTGGTCATCAAGGGATGAAGACTAGTATTGCTCGGGACAGGAGACGCGTCAGGAACAGAATCCTACGTTCGACTCAGAAGTTCCAGCACTACCGAAAACAGGTGAAGATGGCCAAAATAAGAGTAGAAGGAGCTCTTAAGCAGCAGGAAGGATGTAGTTATGCTTCAGGAGGATTCTAGCAAGGTCAGACTTCAAAACATAACCTTCTAGCTATTTCTGATGAGATAATCACTAACTAAACTTTCAACTTGGATTATCTGTAAATTTAATTTTTCTCATTTTTCAATATTGGGATTCATTTTATTCTTTATTGCCTTGGACTAGATGCATGAAATTTAGCACACACGATCAATATCATGTTATGCAATAACTCAAGTATTCATTTTGTTCTGTCTAACATCAGATCGGAGATATGATTATTTTAGTATTGTATGTAATTTTTAATTCGAATATTTGTACTGTAATGAAAGATAAAAATTTTTTTCTGGCTAAAAAAGTGATGTTAACGAACAATAATCAAGGAGTGCATAGACCCATGTTGTCTCTATATTTTGAGCACAAAAACATGTCATCACAATTTCAGATACACATGCAAAATGATTCCCAAGATTTTATATAATTTATATGAAAATATTTTTTTAACGGCACAATTCTTAACCAATCATTCTGAAAATTTAAACACATAAGTAAGTCTATGAGAGTTGTTTGTGGTAAAAAAATGGAACGAAAATATCCATAGGTTTCTGAGATATAAATTTCACCGCAGTATCCCCTTTGACTCTTTCCAATATTCGTCTCTTTACGGCCGATACAGCGAAATTCCACGGAAACTTTGTCCAGCAGGTGTGCAGTTTCGTGAACTGCTCTCCGAGCTCGATATCCATCTACCACCAGTTCGCACACTGGAGTATACCACCACTCCACCGTGGATTATGCGACGTCCCATGTTTGATGTAAGTCTGGGTCGTTGTTTTAAGGATTTTACACCAACTTTTGTTTATTATGATATCCAAAATATTCCTTAGTTTTTACTGACGGATCCCGGAAAAATAATTGTGTTTTTTTCCTAGTTACAAATGGAGAGATATTTAAATACAAATTAAGCCAATACACTAGTGATTTTACTGCTAAAATCTATGCTTTTTACAGAGCTTTATTGTTTTTAATTGGGCAAACTCGAGCAGATTCCTTAGCTGTTCCGACTCTTTGAGCGCCATCCAGTCCTTGCAGTCTTTTAATTGTGATGATCCGCTTGTCTTAAGAACTCAGGAGCTGTTCCACACTCTCCTTAGCTCTGATTATGAGATTGGAGTAGTGTGGATTTCTGGTCATTTAGGAATTGCTAGGAAATGACGCAGCGGATGCTGCAGCCAGGGCTGGTGCACTGAATTGCTCTCTGGTATATTGGCGCGAGAGGTGGCAGGACATTCGAAACTACTTGAAATATAAGTTACGGTGGCAATGGGAAGGAGAATGTACTGCACAAGTGGGAAACAAATTAGGAATTATAAAGGATACTGTTCGAGTTTGGGATTCGTCCACAAGAGCGTCACGACACGAGTAGGTTTTACTCACCCGGTTGAGGATTGGCCAATGTCATCTGACACATGGCAATCTCCTACGTGGCGACCCTCAGCCGGAGTGCGATATGTAACTTGTTCCACTTACGGTGGAACATTTTATATCGCATTGCAGAAAATATGACCGTGTCCGGCGGCAATATGGAATTCGGCCGACACTACGTGACGCTCTTGGAAATGATTTTAATTGTGCAAATGCAGTTCTGAGATTTTTATCGAATACAGGTTTGGATAAGTTGATTTAGTTTTTTATTGACCCGTTTTACTAATCCTCCGGACCCTTTACATCCGGAGGTTGTATTTTTTAGTATATGATTTTAACAAAATTGACATTCGGACCTTTTACATCCGTGCATTTTATAAATGCGCCAGACAATTTATTTCTGGTGGCATTTGTTTTATTGTTTTATTATTTATTTTTAAATAGTACTTGGGGGCTGAGAACATTTCACTTTTATGGTTTTTATGCATCACCTTGTTGAAACTGTATTTGTTTGCTTCGTTTTAACCGTGACAACGCTTTTTAGTCCTTTTAAGCATCCTGGTTATTGTATTGTGTTTGTGTTTAGTGAAATATCTTAGATAAGGGCGCAAATAATCATAGTAGCTGACGCGACCTTTTTAAACCCCACTAACTAACTAACTAACTAGAGGAATGAAAAAGACGAAAGAACGAAAAGGGCTGGGTGGTGATAAGTCGATTAATGTTCGAAAAGAAAAGCACGAGAGCCACCATTGCATCCCCCGCACGGTCTCCAACTTGGCGGAACCCACCTCGACCAGATCTCGTTTCATGCTCTAGCAGTATTCTGTCATCATATTCTTGTTCTATAGGCCTTTAATCACACTTTCAATAGATTTCAGTCTTGATGGAAGAGCTGTTCCTGATCACCATTACCAACCCCATTGTTCTAGGGAAATTTATCAAGGTGACTGTACAGGAAATGGATTATTACAATCATGTTGCACCCAAGATCGCGGAAAGTCAACAACAGTTTTTCAACGACAACCACATATTTGTCCGCCATAATGTTCGACACCAATATTTTTTTTGTAACTCCCACGAAATACAGACGTATTGCATTCTCTTTAGTATTCATCTTCCTGGCAAATTAGCCGTTACGTACAAAGACACCAATTTAAAGTCCATAGTAAATACCTGCAGGAAAATCTGAAACTACTAGGCATATGTTGAAAAAAATCACCGTCAGTATTCAGTATCTTGAATTGCTTCATTGAGTCAATATTAATGTGGAGTTGGGGAAATATGATTCCAGAGTTTCATGGGTGGATTTCTACAACCATTTCTTCGTGCACCAATCACAAATCTTATGTTCTTTCCTAACATGTTCATTTCCTTCATATTTAAATCAGGCTAAGCAACCAAAATTGAATCCGGGAGTTACCCACAGTGAGGGGTAAGGATACGTCACGTTACTGAGGGAATACAGGGATAGGAGGTTTCATGCGGGCTTTTCTTGCCGACAGATTTCGTATTGACTAGGCAAAAATAGCGGTCACCTGCATGGTCTTTGGGTCTCGCCAAACCGTGGGAATCTGAACACTTTTCGTTATCCTTTTGTCCAGTCACGAAGCAATTCCTGACAGTTATGATATACATAGGCGGAGCAAATGCCTTCTCGATTTAGACCAGACCGTAATGCAGGTTGTGTGACGTCACTCGAATAGTCGGGCTTTTTTATTTGAGTAAACGGAACTGAGTGATATATATTACTTTATTGCGTGTCGGTGCTCAATTTTATTTAGTGTAATGTGCTTATAAGACCCGTTCACTTCTTATTGCATAATATGTTGCAGAAATAATTACAAAACTGTGTTATTTTAATGTGAACGGAGTTTTACATGTTAACATAACCTGTTTGCATAAACATTTTAAGTTTGGAATGGTAGCTATTTTGAGATTTAATGAAGAAAAATTATTTATATTGTGATTTTAATTTAGCACATCTGTCTTCCTTACTTGTAGATAGAAAATTTATCACAGTGCCTCCTATGAAATTAGCGTACGTACGGTTGTGTGTTACTTCATCTGGTAGGTTACATAAACACAATTCAATACAACCCAGTATAGGAGGGAACAAATAAATAATAAAATTAAATTTTTATTCCATGTAATGTGTGCATAAGTTCCATTTATTTGTTCCATAATGTGGCAGAAACAATTATAAAACTGTGTTATTTTTATGTGAAGAGAATTCATCATGTTAACATAACCTATTTGCGTCAACATTTTAAGTTGAGAACGAAAGCTATTTTGAGATTTAATAAAGAAGAATATATTTAGGATAAACTTCAGAACACGTTACCTTCTGCTCTTGTAGGTAGAAAATTCACCACAGTCTCTCCTAAGAAATGTACATAAGGTTATGTTACTTACTAGCGCTGAGGTATAGTTCCGGTAATTTCTGAACTGAAAACATTTGAATTTATTTTTTGTGGAGATGCATTTGATCCTATAAGCAAGGCATAATAAAATCCTGAACTAAGCAAACTAATTAGTATATGCAAGGTGTATGAATACGAAGGGAACTATCTCAGCGCTAGTTTAGCCCTAGTAACATATTAAACTAATCAGACTTCAGACTGGAGTACCGTATGAAACGAATACATACAATTGAAGTGTAGACAAATTGCATTTACAAGTTAAACGTAGCGTTATACTTAATTATAATGCACAATTACGAATATAGAAATAAGGCAAGTACTGATAGAGTAAACATAACCTTTAATTTCAACACATCAAAATATGCGTGCGATGAAACGTGCAAAAATAAATGTGCAAGAATCTCGTAATGAAGCGTGCGTGCTTTATTTCAATTAATTACAATACTAGATACTGTAATAGTAATGAAAATTGTAAGGTATAATTTTTCGTAATATACTATATGTATCTCGCATTTAGTTCAAATTGTGTATATTATCAAACGTCGTATTATTTATAGTGTAGGTTATTCTCGCATAAAAAGGCGCAATAATTTAAATTTAATAAAACAAATACGGGAAACTAACAATAATGGATTAGACAAGAGTAACATCAGTAACGCTGCACTTAGGCCTAATCACAACTTACTTTACATGCCAGTCAATGTTTCACATGTACATTATTACACATAATTATTTATAGTTTATAACACCAAAAATTCACTTAACCACATAAAGGGAACAATATTTAATCAAAATAAAGGCAGGTATTGCACATACGAACTTTGCCTGCAATAACGTAATTTTCACACCAAAAATAATATTATACCTTAATTTGCAAGTGAATTATGTCTCAAGTGTCCCACAATCACTGTGTCAAATTTGACTCATGCAATTACACTGCATTTCAGAGAAATATGTGTTACTCTTAATGCACTCTAACTAATTCATATGGTTGAAAGATCGCCCTTCGCGATCAGCTGTTAAGCGAGTCAAGTGGTCTGCCGTACGACCTGTATTAGATCACGATGGCAGTGGCGGAGCCCATTTTTTTTCTCGGTCGCCAAATGGAACTTGAAAATAGATTTTATAGGCTTGCCTCACAAGCGTTTTCATATTGCGCCTTTAACAGGAACTGTGTAGCATTCACATACATAACAGAAGGGATCATGCTTATTTACAAATTCATATCTCATTGAAGAAGCCATAATCTCATTCTAAGAACAGAAAAAAAAGTCTTTTGCTAATCAGAATATTTTTACATAAAAATTGTAGGCCTAAAGATAAAGAAAATAATTTTTGTAAAACGTAATTGGTGTTTGTTTAGGTTAAATTTAAGAGTCGTTGTTCAGCTATCCCTAATTTAAATACAAATTGATGTCCTTGTGTGCAAAATTCTAAAGTTACGAACTGCATGATAATTATAGCATATACAGAAAAACATATTTTAGATTTGAAATCAGCGAAGAAAAAATACACAGAAACAGGTGAAAAACACATGTAAAAGAAAATGAGTAAAAATGCATTGCCCTGTGTTATTCAAAGTAGGTGTATACGAAATTGAATTCATTTTATGTACACAGAAATATAAATATGAATTTAATATCTTTGACTTAGCTATATAAAAAAGGCAGCCCCACTAATACCGAAACTGAGACACTTATGCGTACTGTACTTCATAAATTGTACGATTTATGAAAATTAAATCTTTTGCAAAAATATTAACTGTTGTAAAATGGTGTGAATCCGATCATTTGCACATATTTCAATAATGATGAGTGTGCTCATTTCACTGTAAACGCCCAGCTGATTATTGTTTTTTGTTTTTAAATATTTGTTCTAGAAGAACGGTGAGCTTTAGAGAGCTGAACCAAGAGATTCTCTTTTCAATATAAGTTTGTAATGTGTGCTGTGTTTGTCGAAGAAGCTGGTGCTTAAGACAACTTCTCCTCTTCGAATTTATCATTGTTATTAAATTGGTATGGCATGATATTTTTATTTTCTAAGAACGTACTTAAGTACTAGTTTTAATTTGCAAGTACATAGCTTAAGTCATTGTTATTAAATTGGTATGGCATGATATTTTTATTTTCTAAGAACGTGATATTTTTATTTTCTAAGAACGTACTTAAGTACTAGTTTTAATTTGCAAGTGCATTGCTTAAGTCATATTGATTCTACATTTCACTAAACACGATATTATAAATTTGTGGGGTGAATCCGACCATGCGGTACACAGCAAAGGGAGCCTTTGAAAACATTGGTATGAATTCCCAATCTAATGCCTTGTCTGGATTCAGGAAGTCAGTAATAATTGTTCCCTTCTGTCCCAATAAAGTCATTGTCCAGATTTATGAAGAATAAGACACAGGTGACAATAATTCAGGAGAAGGATCTTGGACAGCATCATTTGAAATGCAACTGAAAAAAGCTCGTTTTGGTGAATCAACAAATATAAATATTCGTCGAGCAAAACGCTTACAGTGCTCACGACGGAGAATCTACAATCTCTCAGAATTCAGTTGTGCCAGAGCATGGAAGGCGTGGTGGTGTATATTATGTTTTCAACAACATTAATGATCATGACATTGAGTAGTAAGTGACACCGTTTGAGAAATTTATTCATATCACTGGAGCTAGTTGAAGGTATAAATTATACATGTGATGTCAATATTGTGCATTTCGGAGATTCTGTACAGCATATATGTTACGTCAATCAATGAGGAGATACTTTCATACATTTCTAATACATATTGTACGAGATTAAAAGTTAAAGCGTACTAAAATTTGATGTCTTTTACTTAAACATATTTTTTAAAACATATCTGAATCCGATAGAATAGGGAAAATAAATATTATGTGATCGGATTCACCCCAACTTTCAAGATGGAAACGATCAAAAATTAACTTCTTACAATTATATTTAATTTATTATAATTAAAAATTAAATTAAATAATGGACATATTATCTTCAAATTTCTGTCAAACTAAATTAAAATTGACGTTATGCTGCTACAATTTTATATAGCATAATATCTACAAAAGGCTGGAATTTTTGATCGAATTCACCCCCCTTTACGGTATACTGCGTGGCGCTGATGTCACTTTACACTATTAAAAATAAATGTAAATGCAGTAATATCACGAAAAACAACACATTTAATTTGGCGCCAATAGTTTATTAGTGAAGGGGAATTTTGGCACTAATAAAAGAAAACAAGATGTGAAGATTGATATGCAACAAAGAACAAGCAATCGCTGTAATTAATTAAACTAATATGTTGCAGTGGGCCGAATACATTCAATGAATGGAAACTGAACGTATTCTAAAGAAGGTGCAATACAGCAAAATTAGTGTCAGGAAACATGCAGGTAAACCAAAAAGTAGGTAAACGCACTGATGACCTTGAGTAGGATACAAAGAGCTTTTTTTTAGCGTAGGAAATTGGAAAAGCTTACTTCAAGTTAGATGACAATGGAGATGTTTGATATGAACAAAACACGTCATCGGGCTATAGCGTCATTCAAGAGGAAGAAGTTAGTAGTGTGGCATTTGAGCTTGGTATCATAGATTATCGAAGTTTTTCAGGTTGGTAACGAAACAAAAGGGAAATAATTGATTAAATGGCGATCTTACTCGTGTTAATTATGTAAGCCTGTGTGGCTTACAGCTGTTTCGGTGTTACTTGACATCATCCTCAGAGCCTACTAGATCTCGCCGCTATCTCAACTTCGCTGCCTGTTGTGTGGGTGCGTTCGTGTGATGAGGAGTTGTGTCAAATAGTGTGAGTGTTCTGAAATTGATCTGTGTGTTGAGAATTTGATTAGGGTGTGTTTTAGTGTTCTGCATATTTCATATTATTTTAGTGTGTTGAGTTGCATGTTTCAGGCAGCGAAGTTGAGATAACGCCGAAATCTAATAGGCTCTGAAGTAACACCGAAACAGATGTAAGCCACACATGCTTACATAATTAACGCGAGTAAGATCGCCATTTAATCAATTATTTATATTCAAGTGTTAAAAGCAGTGTACGAAAGATTCAAAAAGGGAAATATTTAGGTTGGTATCACAGATAATTGAAGTTTTCCATTTTGCTAACGAAACAAAAGACAAATATTTCAGTTGATATAATAGATAATCGAAGTTTTCCTGATTAATAACAACACAAAAGACAAAAGCAAACAAAACAAACGAAAGACTGTCGTCAATCTTAGCAGAGAGTTGTCATGCGTTTACTGTTATAGTTTAATCTAAATCGTCGTTAACGTCCACATTCAAAGTATATTCCGACAGGCAACCTGAAAGACGTATCTTACGATAACCTATCTTCCCATATTGGGTTGAGTGATACCCCTTGTCTAGCGGGGATTTTTCTGGAACTGTCGTGTATCCAATCACATGTAAGCTTCAACCAATAAAGACAAATTTGTGCAGACCACGTGGAGTCCGCATGGAGTGATTTGAACTCATTGAGAAGTCCTGTCTAGTGGGGATGTGTCTTCCGCTGTCTTCCGACCAATTTAATTATCAAATCTTGATCCATAGAAAACCAAGTGTCCTATGACACTGAACTTACAGCTACCTACATTGAGTCGTGTGTAGACTGCTCAAAGCGAGCCGCTTGTTAATTAGGCTTTTCATCGAACTATAGTACCTGTTTGTTTCCATGTGGTACTAGGGTTCATGATGCATTTGGACAGCTTTGATAAATTTTACTTCCAGCACTATGAAGCTCCTCCCCATCATGCTGGACATGTTAGTGTGTAGCTAGATCAAGTTTTTATATTTAGAGTGACAGAACGGCGTTCAGACACAGAAATTACACCTCGTTACGTTCACCTGATCTCACCCCAAAACAGACGTTACCTGTGGGAGATATGAGAGAAAATCAGATACTCTTGTACAAATGGTTACATTCAGAATTCCTTCAACTTTTCCGGCCACAAATAATGCCTTCGTGTGTGTCATAGTGTTCCACACAGTCTTCAACTATATATTAAAGCAGAATGAAAATAATTTGAACACAATAAGAATCAAAATCATTTGATTAGTTATCAAACAAAATAAATAACATTTCATAAATTGTAAAGTGACATTTGCGCCACCAGGTATGTATAATTTAAATAAATATTTCCAAGTAACTATGAACGTTTTCTCTCCTCAGGTAATAATGACGAGAATATTTCTGCAACGTAAATGGTCTATGAAGATTTTCATCCGTCTTGCTTATTTCGCATTTTATTATGTGCACATATATGCAAAGAACAATCAGTATTTAAGGCCTGAATACCAGCACATAGCTCTATATGTTCCTAAAATATTATGCGAGTATTTTACTCCCGAAACGTCCGTACTCGTGTCAATGCCGAGTAATGAATATGAAAAATCCAGAAGAAACATACAACTCTCATTGACAAGTGACCAAAAGACGTTGATAGACGATATAATATGGACTCTGAACCAGAAGTTTCGCTGGAGTTTTGTGATTTCTCGTCCTGGTTTTGAGACACTGGAATACACCATAGAGGACAACAGCAAACACAATTACATCATCTTCACGTGGCCCGATGAGGAAGAAGACATTGTTTCGAACGTCATTACTCAGATAGAAGATATAACTGTGCAAGCGTCGATGCATCCTCGAAAACGCTTCTTAGTGGTGATAACAGACATGGGCGATCAGATATCATCAGAAGTGGCGTTGTCTATCTTGCAGGAACTCTGGAGTTCTTCGTTGATTTTGGATGTCCTTATCGTGATGCCGGCTGATACATCACACTCTAGTGTTGGAAATGGCCAAGTTGCCACAGCCACAAGAAGCAAGTTGTATTGTTATACATGGTTTCCTTATAGTGGTATAACAGAAAAGGCCGTACTGTTGAGCGAAAGTAATATGGAAACTGAGGGAAATTTATCAATGACTGATGATCTATTTCCTTCAAAAGTTCCTCTTAAACTAAACATTCCACCACTGAAAGTTTCTTCTTACGATATAGAAGCCCTTGTTATACCTGTGGACAGTGACTCAGACGAAGAGAACAAACGGTATAATTTTACAGGACCAGAATTGTATCTGTTTCGTGTTATTGCGGAAAAATTAAATTTTTCTTATTTGTTTATTCCACCACCTCCTAGTGAGTGGTCATTCGTCGACAGGTTTGTTGGTGTCTTAAAAAATGTTGCTTTCGGTGCAGCGGACGTAGGCGTCGGCGCTCTTGTCTTGCATGAGAAAGCTGCATTGCTGCTAGATTATACTATGCCCTATTTTAAAACAGGTAATACATGGTTCGTTCCTTGTCCAAAACCCTTAGACAGGCTCGGTAGAATAACGTCAATATTTGACACATCAGTGTGGGCACTCATGGGAATAGTAATATTGTTAGTTACGTTAGTTACATTGAGATTAGCTAGGCAACAACATTCGACAGAGGTCACGGGTTATAGGTCATCAGGTGCATGCTTCTTGAATATGTGGGCCGTGTTCATGGGTGTATCCTCATCTGAACTACCTCGAACGTCTGCAATAAGAGTTGTGTTCATGATATATGTTTCATACTGCATCGCAATGAGCACCGTATTTCAAGCATTCTTCACCAGCTTTCTTGTAGATCCTGGAATGGTAGACCAGTTACACACTTTAGAGGAGATTATTCAGTCAGGAATAGAATATGGATACGCTCGGACTCCATATGAGCAGGAAAGTGTAGATCCGGGGGATGAGCTATTGATAACAGCAATGGCAAAAGCAAAGAATTGGTCAGATTACAAAGAGTGTTTGACAAGATTGATCTTGAAAGGAGATCTGGCAACACTTAGATCTGATATTTACTCTGAATATTTCGTAGCGACTACAATGCCTAGCAGATTAAATTCACTCTGCACCGTGGATTCCATGTTTATGACCCTTTTGTCAACTATTTACGTAACAAAGAATAGTCCCTTATTGGAACACTTTAACATGGTTATTAGCCGCCTTATAGAAGGAGGTATAATTGTCAAGAAATTTAACGATTTCAAACACTCTTGGAGGTACCAGAGAGCACCAGATTTTGATAAATATGTCACTGAAGAGAAAGATGATGAATACTTTGTTTTTACAACAACACATCTGGCATTTGCATTCCATCTATTGCTACTGGGTCATGGTTTAAGTATTGTATTTCTGCTAGGAGAATTAATATGGTATTGTAAATTTAATAAGAAGATTTCAGAATGCGGAAATTCCTACAATTATATGCGTCGAAACTTACTGTGTCGTCGTGCAGCTATAGTTCGTAAGCATAAACTGAACGGGCGTATTTTTTAAGAGATAGCTTAATATATGCGCCATATGATATCAAATCCACAGAATTTGGATACATGAACAACTACGAGAGACGCGGCCTGCAGAGGGCGTACAAAAACAAATGACAGGCAAAACTCATTTTTCTCTCTCAGTGTTGCTGAAAAATATCACCATCAATAGTCCCCACCAATAGAACTGCCTGGAAATCGCTTTTTGAAAAATAGCGATATTTTCTTTCTATGTAGTCTACTGATGATGTAAAAACAAAGAGTGTGTTATTGGGACCATTCAATATCATTGTCAGTCGCCTCACAGGAGGAGGCATAATTGTGTAATTGAGAATTGTTATGAGATTTCAAGGAAGCTTAGTGATATTACGGGAGACCGAATGCTGACAAGTATGAGGCAAAAGATGGAGATAGAGACGACGATAGATACTTTGTTTTTACAACGGGTCACTTTTGTTTATTGTTTGAGCACTTGTTGTTTTGTCATGGTTTGAGTTTTTGAGAAGAACTGGTATAGGCTATTGTAGTGCTGGGCCATAGTGCACCCTCCCGTAAATTCCATTCCATTCCATTAGTTCAATGCATTGTCATTTCTGTGTCGTATCCGTATAGATTTCAGCTTTTACAGCTCGCACCTCAATATTTTTTCAGTTCATGGACATATTAATAAAAGTCCAGACTGACACGTAAAATATTAATTCGCACAATAAACATAAGACAAAATGTAGAATATGTATTTTTATTTATTTTATTGGATTATTTTACGAAGCTGTATCAACATGTAGGTTATTTAGCGTCTGAGTGAAATGAAGGTGATAATGCCAGTGAAATGAGTCCGGGGTCCAGCACCGAAAGTTACCCATTATTTGCTCGTATTGGATTGAGGGAAAACCCCGGAAAAAACCTGAACCTGGCAACTTGCCCCGACCGGGATTCGAACCCGGGCCACCTGGTTTCGCAGCCAGACGCGCTGACCGTTACTCTACAGGTGTGGGCTAGAATATGTACAACAAAGCACACATGAGTGAAGGGTTATAGAATACATTGCTTTGTTCAATAGAAATTAACTTTCTATAAATAATTTTGTGAAAGTAATGTAAAAAAAAAAAGCGTTTCATTAGAACTGTATTCATGTAGGTAAGAATAGCGTGAAAATAGGCTTATACTGTGTAGGCTGAAGATCTTTTCATCAAGTTGCTAAGTGACCTAGCCAAATTAAACGACTATGATGAACTTTATACATTTATTTTATATGTGTATAGTACTTTATATCTGTGTATAAATAATTTTTGCATATATTTTATGCGTGCATGGCATTTCATAGATGTTTGAACTGGAAACGACGTTTCTGGGTACTCCCAGCAATCATTTTTCTTTTTCTATGGCCCAATTATACTCTACACTTTACCCGTTACTCACACTGGAATATTCCGCTATTAAGGAGTGTTCCATGACTTCTGGCCTGGATCTCTACTCCGATCATTTACCTCTAAAACGTAGAAATGGAGGTTTCGAACAAAAACAGTCATTTCTAATAAAGTATTTCTTTTTTCAGGAAATATAAAACTATATCGAGCCATCACTGTACTCCAAAGTGACCGATAATTTATGTGTCATGCATGTTATGTCCGTTGTTGTAATGGTGTTAATAATCATGATTTGTTGTTATTTTCTGTGAATTTTATAGACAAAAATCTTTTGGAAATGTGAGGAAAATGTTCATTTTTTGATCGAACAGAAGTTATTTGACATTTATAACAGTCATACATATACGTCACTTACATCAAGGTATTTTTTGGGGGTTATTTTACGACGCTGTATCAACATCTCAGGTTATTTAGCGTCTGAATGAAATGAAGGTGATAATGCCGGTGAAATGAATCCGGGGTCCAGCACCGAAAGTTACCCAGCATTTGCTCGAATTGGTTTGAGGGAAAACCCCGGAAAAACCTCAACCACGTAACTTGCCCCGATCGGGATTCGAACCCGGGCCACCTGGTTTCGCAGCCAGACGCGCTGACCGTTACTCCACAGGTGTGGACTCAATGGTATCATGGACTAACGAATATAATGAATAATTACATGATAATTATGTAGTTATCATCGACCAGTGAGTCTTCCAGTAATAGGGGTACAGAGAACATAAACTTACAATAACAAATATATACATGCTGAATATTTTAATTAAATTCTGAAAATTTTCCTACGACTAGCATATTGTGTGTCCCTTTACACTGTAACTGGAAAATATGTGCCCAGTACCTCCATGTGCCCAGGACCTAGGGAAGATGGCGACCTCGCCGTTGCTCACTACATAACCAACCGTAGCCTGACACTTTTACAATAATTTCAGTTAAAATACATTTAGCTCCACTATATGAATGCACATTGCAGATATCCTTCACTTTCATTCTACTGTACCTCGGAAAAATGAACAACACTATAACACGTTTACAAGAATTTCAATTAGGAATTAAGGTATTATCGCTCTTGTACATACTTATAAGTGGAAATGGGCGATTTTGAAAGGATTGGTAATTGCAACACATGCAGAGTGTTGGAAATGTCCATTTTTGATACAAAAATACAAAGAAAGTATTGGAATTAGTATGATATGGAGTTATCAGGTTTTGATTAAAAATAATGGCTTTACCATACTGTTTCTCATGGAAATGGCCGAGTTGGAATAAAAACAGGAACATATTCAGAAAATTGCCTCATTAAACATAATGAAACGTAAAAAAACACACACATTTTTTTTTGTTTTCGGTGGAAATTACCGGGCTTGTTCGCATCCTCCACAAATAATTTTGTATGTATCTCATAATAATAATAAATAATAATAAAAATAATAATAATAATAATAACAATAATATTGTTGCTATAGCGCGTGGTATTCTCAACCAAGCGGTATAAAATTCAATTTCCTGCGTGGGCAATATAAAAAAAAAATTTCATCCACGGGACTCGATGTTTGACCATTGTCTTGTGACTGTCCAGCGACGTCTCAACAGCCCTGCGTCATGCGGATGTCATGACCGGGGAAGCCCGCAATATGAGATGTGTAGTGTGAATCCAATGAATCGCCCTTCCATACCTGTACTAGTGTGTATGTTAGATGAAACAGAGCTGAAAATTATTATTATTATTATTATTATTATTATTATTATTATTATTATTATTATTATTATTATTATTATTATTAGTGTTATCATTGTTTCGCTTTAAGTATAATAAAGATTTACTCAATATAAATTGAATACGTGCGGGAAAAGGTTGAAAAATATAATTTTTTTGTATAATGAACTACTTCATTCAGAACAATTATTTGCGCTATGAAATGTGTGTTTATTGAGTTAATATTGACAAACCTGACATTTTGCTGGTCATATTTCAACTGTCAATAGTTGTTCGAGAGCAGAAAGTTTCTAATCAATGTGTAGCTGAAAGATTGTAACTTACAATTAGGGCTGAAAAAAATGCTTATAGGCTAAGCTGCATCGTGTGTAGAACTCTGTGTTTGCAGAATGATTGTGTGCACGCTCGACAAGCTACTGTAGAGACTGCTTGTATAGTCCGCTCCGTAGAAATCAACTCATTATAGAATTTACATTTAAAGCTTTACTTGTGTTCCAAATTAATTAACTCGGAACAAATATTACATTTACAAAAACTATCATTGTTATCATTTAAGTCAAACACATTTCGCCCTTGTTCTGAATTCAGTCTCCTTATTTTCTATTCTTTGTTGGATTTTCGTTTCTGCATTCTGATACAACCTCACGTCACTTAAGCAGGTCTACTATTGAGGAGTGTCGAATGTTCAATCCCTCTGCTGCTTACAAAAAGTAGAGACACCCAGAAAAGGGACGCATTTTGTAAACAATGCATATAGAAATTATTTACTACCCTAATGCCAATAATTTTCTTCAGCCCCACTTATAAAATAAGAAACTATTATTACCATTTTGCACTGAAAAACGCATCAATTTCTGCATTTCAGAAAGTGAAGCACTGTTTCATGTTTTTTTAACCTAAAGAATGTAAAGTAAAAATAGAAAATATTGTCGTATAAAATTCTAGGAAGAATTCATTTTTTTCCTCTCTTTAAAATTTAAAAATTGCATATTAAAAAACCTTTCTGCCGGAAGTTATTTATTTATAAAACAATGATGACGTTGATACTTCATGCATAAACCCATTGAAGCACTATGTAGAAGTGTGCGGTAGTTCTGGTTAATTGGGCCAATAGTTAATAGGGACGACTCCATTTATTGCATTCCTTGGAGGACGGAAACAACTCGACAATAATAATAATAATTGATTTGTTTCGCTTATTTGTGCCGCTATGCCACTTAATCGGGACAGTAAATGAAAGCAGATAGGGAATTTTTGGTAGGTGACAGTGGAATTTGTCGCCGAATTTTGGTGAGAAAAAATCTAATTCCGAAATGCTTTCTGGGTAGTGAATCCAAGAATACTGAATCGCAGGTACCAGATGCGAAATGTACTGAAAACGAAGCAATTTCGGTTCTATTACGCGTCTAAATCTGCTAAGAGTTCTTGCACATTAATATCAATCTTCAGTGTTACACTGAAAATAAAGATTTCGATGAATTGTTGCAAAGAGGATGAGGAATGTGATGAGAACATTCTTTATCATAAGGAAGTAACTGATCCGGATGTCATGAAATGTAATGTTGAACTGCAGAGATATTTCATGTGGAATAATGACGAAGACAGTCTGTGCTCTTATTTTCAATGGCAATCTATGAAAGAACGCGTGATAACATACACGATGCATTTCTCTGAGGCCTGCATGCTTAATTTGATTAGTATAATGTATACATTACGGGACCTTGGGATTGCTTTTAACACATATATGTACTGTATTAACATGTATCTTTATTAGCACTACTCAGTCTTTTTTATGGGGTTTACAATTTGTTCTGGCAGCTGGGTTGCTCAAACTGATGGAGCAACTGATTAGGTACTGAAATGTTCTGGGTTAAATTCCTGATGGCGATGAGATTATCTCGCTGCCAGAACTTCCAGAACAGCCCTGAAGTTCATTCAACCCCCTTTCTTTGATTGCCGGAACTTTTCTGGCTTTAGAAGGTGGTCGAAGTGTTTTGCCGACACCAGCTCATTCTAGTGCAGAGAATTGAGAAAGTATGGAGCTGTACCTTCAAGCCCCCAAGTTCCTTCATGGCGTATTTATATGTTAACATTACAACCTGTTCTGCTTGCTTGCTTGCTAGAAAAGATATAGTGTACGTTAAGTTACGAATTTCTTTTAGATCAATGGACATATTTTCGCATAATTGCACGAATCATTTCATTGATGGACCTACCAGGCCAAATGTTGATCAGTTAACCAGAATTGACTATATGCGTTTCCAAGTTCCGAATGTCTCGCAAACCCAAGCACATATGAAGCACAATGTTACGTAACCGTGTTACAAAGTTTTACACACACGGCTCTTCTCACCATTTACCGTCACTGTTTCCCAGGAAATAATTATTATAATTCTATAAACCGTAACTTCTTTTAAACCTCTTCCTTCAGTGTATTGTTCTGATTAAGGGCAACAAATTTGAGTTAATCATCGATGTTATTTTCATGATCATGATCATCATCATCATGAATTTTCTAAATCTAAATCCAATGCAACGAATCTGGCCTCTTATTTGAATCAGATTGTACCATTAATTGAAACGCAAGATCGAGCCAATGCAATATATTATTTTCATTGCAGTAAAGCATTTAATGTAGTTCCACACAATATTTCAGTGAGTAAATTATAAAGTATATAACTCTCTTTAAGCTATATAAACTGATTTGAAAATTATTTATATGACATCCATTTAATATTTAATGTGGCCTCCCCCAAGGCTCTTTGCTTTAGTCTTGGTTGATAATTTAGGCAAGAGAATAAATTCAGACTGTCAATTATTTGCTGACGATCTTAAAATTTTTCGTCTAATCAAAAGTAATATTGACTTTCGAACTCTTCAAGAAGTCATCAACTCAATTGCTAAATGGTCAGATGACGACGGGATGAAAATTAACGAATCTAAAACTTATGTAGTCTCATTTTCTCAGAAAACTTCTAAACTAAAATTTTTCTATTACCTAAATAATATATTGTTGTTTAGTCAACTGCCCGAAGACAGGTTTGAACCTTACAAGTGATACCAAGAAGGCACCATTTATAAGGCAACTAGGTCAGGAGATAATGCAGTAGTGTGGCCAGTTCCTTTCCCTCTTCATTGCATACATCGCCGACTAGCTACATATTACACTAGTCAGGCTTCAGATGCATAAAAACAATTGTTCTTCCTCTGACACAGATTAATAATCACAAAAGAGACTTTGGCGTATTGCTTGACAGCAAATTATAGCCTAATTTCACAATCACATTAATTACGTTTATAATCATTCAATAATACTTTTGTAAATAATAAGATTTATAACATTCTTCTTCTACAGCTGATTATATTTTAATGTTTGCTACATATTAGTGAAATCAAAACTAGGATATGCATCTGTAGCTTGGAACTTTATTAAAACTACTAATTCAGCCAAATTAGAAAATATTCAAAGAAAATTTATTTTCTTATGTACACTTAGATTTCTGCTCAGTATAGCTATGAGCTGATATGTGATTACTTTCAATATCGTAGCCTATATGCTAGACGACATGAAGTAGATGATCTATTCTTATGTGAGTTTCTCAATGGAGAGATAAATTGTGAATCTTGCATAAATAATATCGGCTTTTGTATACCGATGAAATACACGAGAGTTCACAAACTTTCTATATTAGAATTTCAAAATATTTCTCTCTAGTCTGCAAATAAGCCTACATTAAAATGCTAACATGCATGGATGTGACTTCGATTCATTTAATGTATAGACTTATATATTCATGGGAATGCAGAGTCTTATTGATTTATATTCTTTTATATAATCTGTAAATATAAGTATCCTGTAATATTTCCCCGATATATATATATATATATATATATATATATATATATATATATATATATAATATTCACGAATGACAATTTATATTAGTTTTTATTTGTTTAACAATTACCTGTTGTGTAATTTGTTCTTCTATAGCGTTTACTATGCTACGAGTATCACTGTTACATAGTTAATGCAGTAGTGTAGTGTTTTTCTAACGCAGTTTTTACTCCTGGTTGAGTGTTAGAGAAGGCCGTATGGCCTTAACTCTGCCAGGTTAAATAAATCATTATTATTAATTAGTAAAAATTATTGTACAATTTAACACTGCTTTTATTTGTATCACTGTGCTGAACTTATATTGACCAACTGCTGTTAACCTGCACATAAATGCCAATAAATAAATAAATAAAATTATAAATGTATTATTATTATTATTATTATTATTATTATTATTATTATTATTATTATTATTATTGAATGGAAGAAAAGTTCGTAGCAGAAGAAGATTTCAGATACACAATAGTGGATCATAATATGCTGAAACTAAGAGAAAGGCAGAAAATAGGGAGAATTGGAAAGTGACTGGTGTACAATGAAATACCTACTCTTGGGCAGAACACTATGAGTGAATGAATTATACAGAGAGCAACAAAAGTTTTTGGCACAGTGAAAATTTTATTTTATTGTTTCAAATATTTGATGGTAAATATCACATTTTCAGCTAAATAATTAATAAAGTATTGCATCACACCACAATCAAGTAGTATCAACTCCTATACCATAAAATTTGGTCATGGTTCCTGAGAAAATGGAAACTAAACAAGAGAATAATTTTAACATACTGTTACAGAAACTTTTGTTACACTCTGTAGTAAATTTTACATTCATCCGTTTTTATATTTGTTGTTTAGACGCCATTTGACTAAACTAAAATTACATGAATACGAGGTAATGATCTAAAACTTTCGTCAAATAATAATAAAAATTAGATTCGTGTAGTTACTATTTCACAGACTAGTACTATTTGTCGATTCACTAATTCATTAGTGATCTGTTTCTCAAAATGCTAATCTAGTTGATCATACTATTATTCAACAGGAATATCCCTACCAGACTAAAGACTGGTGATTTCTACAGGGACATCATATTATTTTTACTTCAATTTTTATTGTACCTGAATTTTTTAAAGTACACAGACTCGCAAAACTTTTGTCCGATATACTGTATAGTTTTTCTCGTTCTTAAGTCGGTATTTGTACTCACTCTAGGACAGTAGCGTAGGCGGCAGGTAGTCTCCCCGCAGGTAACAAACCACTCTTCCTCACAACAGTAAGATTGAACCAAGCTACTTCGTAAACTTAAAGAGAATATGTTT
Source organism: Periplaneta americana (assembly GCA_025594305.2). Taxonomy (NCBI): domain Eukaryota; kingdom Metazoa; phylum Arthropoda; class Insecta; order Blattodea; family Blattidae; genus Periplaneta; species Periplaneta americana. The sequence continues at coordinate 36,676,828 of JAJSOF020000039.1, forward strand.
ACTTAGGGCCTGTACTACGACTCTCGGATAAAGTTCTAGTTTAAACTTATCCGGCAGATGGCATATTTATCCGGAAGTTGGGTTGTAATTGCGTACTACGACTTTTGGTTATGTGCAATCTGGAGGCTAAACTTCCAGATTAGCAATCCGGGAGGCAGAGTAGCAGATTGGCGTTATCCGGAGGTTGGAACTCGGTGTTGAAATCAAGATGGCTGCACGTTGTACAGCTGGTGATTTGAAGGATCAATTTAATTTTGATACTGATTCTGATGATAAGTTCTGGAGCAGATGCTTCGTTGTATCAGAACAGCAAAACGAATTAGGCCGCGTCCAAATAATTTTGAAGAATGGGATGACGAGAAATTTTTTAGACAGTTTCGAATAACGAAACCTACTACATGAAATCAATTATCAACTGAAACAAGACACAGCTCGTAAGAACACAGTTAATAATAAGCTACACTATTTCGGTAGGTATTACATCAATATTTTGTATATAATAGCACTATAATAATTACTTTGAAGTATAGTAACCTGTAATACAGTAGAAGTGAGGTTAGAATGTTGCTTCATGCAGGTGTTCTGTTGCCCTTACAAGGTATGAAGGTGATTGATATAATAATATAGGGCAACCTACAATAATAACAGTTTCAAAATACTTTTATAAAAAATAATAACAGTATATAATATATCAAAATCCTTTATATGGTAAACTACCATTTCTTCACAATTGCATTACCACTTTAAGATACAAATGTATTCATATATTTGGGTTCTAGTCAAGTCATATGTACCATAAACGAAAGAAAATTGAGTGCCAACACCAATTTCCCAAATAAAGGTGGAAAGTTGCTGTGAAAGTGGAGTGCGGTGGAGAGGTACGGGTAGGCGGATCGCTCTATCGAGATAGAAGGGTAGGCGGCAGGGAAGGGCAACACATTCATTTCATTACTGTGTTTCCTTACTAATTAAAGGGAAAAGACAAGTTTTCGTAAGATCGAGTTAGTGACAGGTTAGTATGATTTGCATACATTTACAATTGTCTAAAAAAAAAAATATCAAAACTACATCCAAACCTCTCTCTTCCAGGCTATCCTGTAGGGAGTCCTTGCCTTCTTTTGGTAACGCTATTGTAAAGATTTACCGGTAAAGTTGTAACCAAATCTCATTGTTTATACATTTTTCCAGAAATAATGCCTTACCTCCAATGGACCAACTACTACTGGTATTGAGATTCTATGCCACTGGGAGAACATTGACAACAGTAGGAGATTTTTGGGGTCCACGAAGTTACAGCAGGAACTGTTGTCAATCGAGCTAGTGCTGCACTTGCTGCTTGGTTTAATTGAAGTGATGACTTTTAATGCTTCATTGGGAGTAGTTTTATTTTCTCCAGTAATTAAGTGCAAGGCTTATCCCCCAAGGGATTCTGTCTCTTTTTGATGCTGTTACGAATACTTCTGAATAGTATTTTAATACAGGTTTTATGTATATATTATAGGTCTTGATTAAAGTTTTCCTAGAACTGTTTCATTTTGTGTCTGCTAGTTGTTTAGTCAACTCTCCGAAGATAGATTGGAATACCAATAAGGCATCACTCATGAGACAACTGTCAGGAGATAATGTGGTAGGGTGGCAAGTTCCTTCTCCTTCCTTGCACATATCGCTCACCAGTAGGAGTAGGCCTAACATATTTCATTAATCAGACTTAAGATATGCTTGCTATATACAGTATTATTATTTAACAAACTGTAACAGTTTATTAAATTTTAGACGTGACAGTTTTTCTTCATTTCCTGAAAGTTTTGGAATTGGCATTTATGTTTTGCAAGGGAGCTGTTTCATTCACGCTAGGCCTAGTGATTCATGTATGCAAACATATTCATATCGTTACTTTTTATATATATTTTATTGCTTGGATCCCTCACAGTGATGTCTTAACAGGCTAAGATGATTCAAACACAAAGGTTTGATAAATACATTATAAAAATTATGACCAGGTACACTGTAGGCTATTTAAAACAATAAAAATGCACTGTATCTGCAATTCAAATTTATTTTACATAAGCAAAATATGGTAAAACAACATTTTTCAAGAGGCACATTAATTGAAGCGTCGGCTGGAACAACGTTATAAATTATATTTGGTAAAATTTACAGGAGCTGCAAAAATGTGTATATGCGTACAACTTTGTTCTTATGAGGGTAGCAAACTTTTGAGTGGACAAATTTCACGTACTGCATTGATGGACAGTTGCAAGCCAAGGAGTATAGCAAGGTAACACGACATACAACATTATTACACGGAAACACACCGAATGAAAATTTTGTAACTTACAACGTTGTTCCAGCTGACGCTTCAATTGTATTCAGGTACTCTGTGAATGTGTACTTAAAACAAGAGAGATGCACTATAGCTGCAATTAAATTTAAAATTTATTTATTTATTTTGTGTGAACAAAACACGACATTTTCAGGAGACACAATAAGCATAATCATGTATTACATCCACTGTCTCATTATATATGCTATGGTACATGTCATATTTACAAATTAATAATATACAGGCTAATACATAAGAGTACATAGTAACTGTAATTAAACACAACACAAATACATATGCAAATACACAAAACTTGGAAAACTGTGGCAGAGCCAACTTCAGCTATAAGCCCCATTTGTTAGAGATCTGCACGGGCCATAATTCTTAGGCCCGGCCCATCTCGGCCTGATCTGAACCAGACCCGAACCCAACCAGAAACCTTAGATTAGCTAATAATTATCACCTGACTCGAACCTAATCCTGAAGACTAGCAGATAAAGCAGAGGCCAGAGACCACAGGGATCAAGAACAGCTGCAAGAGATTATCACTCCATTAGAAGGATGAGAAGAAGTAATCTCCCAGTTATCCAGGTCAAACAAATCTGGTCAACAAAATTAAACATATTTTTTGTTAAAACATAAAGAATGGGTGATTATTGTAGCATTTACTTTCTGCCACTAATTGAAGATGTCTTTGTAGATAGACCACCCATTAAAGAGGAGGAAAAAGTAATGTAAAAACTCCAAATCTTACTTTTGATATTCCAAACCCCATCTCTTTGCAAACATGAGGATATGACTTACTTTTATTTCAAATCATTCTATGTTATAATGTTAGCATCCAACTTTCAACTAATGTATTTTTAAAGAAATCACTGTAATAGTACTGAAGTTCATGAATTTCTAACATCTCAAGTAAAAGTAAGTCAACATTAAACTTACAGTTCACAGATGGAGAAAGATTTTTCAATGTGGCTAATGCATTCCTCAGAGGCTTGCTTTTTCTTTCTTTCTTTCTTTTTTTTTTTAAGCATTCTTGGGGTGTAACTCGATCAGCTATTATCCCATTATCAGCTGAAATATTTAAGAGAGGGATATATGCTTATATTCAGATCTTTCTGAGTTTAGCCTACACTACCTACACTGAATAAACCAGTAATTTCACTTAAAACTTACTTTCATTACACTGTGTAAATACCCGTACAGTGGAAGACCTTCACCTGCTGCACCAGCTGACTCTGTAATATTTTAAGAGTGGAATTAATTCATAAGATATTCAATTCTGGAGAAAGATGATGTTTTATCATAAATGTGTGGACACTTCAAAGTCAGCAGCTGTAACAGTATTGTATTTTCTAATGTGCTATTAATCCAAACTCATTTTTAACAATAAGAAAGTGAAGCTGCAATAAAAAAGAGAGAGAGAGAAAACCAAGCAAATAGTTCTATTGTAAATAGAGTGTAGTCAGTTTCTGTTTTACCTTATGAAAAGATATTTTTCAGTTTTTCTGTACACAAAAAATCATTCACAAGTTTCAAAGTGAGAATCCTCACGGTAAAATTGAAATACAACTTAACATAATGTGGCCTAATCTAATTACAAACCCATTACAGAGAAATCTCAAAATAAATTCTTCAGTTTAGTGTACTTTCTATTTTTAGGCCTACATTTATAAATTTCAAATTCCCACTCAAATCCCACATAATATTATAATACAATGATGTTTAGTTTTTATGACATCCATTTCTTGTGACCATTTCATCATTATGCACAATTTATATTTTAACATTTTTTTTTTTAACCTTTGCATCTAATTTATCTACTGCTTGCTGCAGATTTCATATATAGTATGTGTGTTAGTTTTATTTTCAACATGTTGGCTGAAAATGTGTTTACATGTTACAGCTATTTCAGATTGGAAAAGGATCATACGTAGAATGTGAAAGAATGTTTTGTAGTATAAATCAAATTACCTGGAGATATTGTTGGGATGTCCAGTTTCACTTCAAAAACTAAAGAATTGCACTGTGAACCTGAATGGTAATAATAGAAATAATAGTATTATAAAGTAATACCGACATTAAATTAAATTTGTATAACAATTTTCAAGAATCTAATATTTTCTTTTATCTTTAAAGCTCATCATCTCTTCTTCTGACTCTTAATTCCTTACACACTAACCTCATTCGTGTTATTAGCTGCACTGGTATCAGTGGAACTTGGTTTAGTTACTACTTCGGCTGTAACAAAAGTAAGTAAATAAATAAATGAGTGAATGAATGAATAAATAAATAAATAAAAGAATTCAAACTTGTGTTATACAATTTCCTCTGCTTATTATGTAATAATTGTATAAATTAACATATAAGTGAACTTATGCATTGAATATGAATAAAAATCACTGAGAAATCACTCAATTGATAGGAGAATTAAATCACTTACCTTGGCTAAGTTTGGATTTGGTTTTGCTTCGGTTGGAGGGGCTCCAATTGTTTGTAGCCTGCATTGTCTCTCTGCAGCAGCAATTTTCTTTGTGTTCTTTTCAAGAATTCAAATTTGCTTCTCAGCTGTTTTCAGGTCCTTGTATTTGTGCTGATGTTACTATATTCTTCCCATGCTTCATTCTATATTACTAAAATGGAAGTAAAACTAGGTTAATTCCATATGCAACCTACAACATTAGAAGATATACTGTAATTCTCTTTTTCCCTTATCTAAGTTTCTATACCTAAATAAGCAAGAGCTTTTAATGGACGATTGTCAGTACAATATCAAACATGATATACTGTACATAGAAACTTTGGAAAAAACTGAATATCTTCTGTTTCTGTGTTATTTTACGAGGTGTTGAATGTGCATTACAGTGAGTGATTATAGTCGAACTGGTAGCAGCAACAGATATTGCATTTTAGTGGAAACGTCTCTCCACCTCATGCTGTTCTTTTAAAAAAATAATGTTGGGCCCTATCTGTGATCGAATGGTATTATAGGACTAATACAAAATATCCGCCCATTTACTAACAGTAAAATACGTAGGCCTAACATACTGAAATATTGGTAATTTGCTAGGAACAGTGTACCTTGCTGTACTAATGTTGGTTAGAAATCCCAGGCCAAAAACATCATTCATTATTATCAGTATCAGTGAACGTTTCTTTTTAAACGAGTTACTATGCCTTCGACCCATGATTTGAAGCCGTGTGTACATTATTTCTAGAAAAATTACCGAAATAGGCCCTATTCACTAATAATGTAGGCTATACAACAAACTGAAAGCACACTTAATATTAATTACAATACAAAAATAATTGCCACCTACACTTCTTGTGCAGTTACACATGAATAAAACAATGATTATGGAGAAAAAACGCACTTTGCTGGAACCCGCACCCGTCCTCTTTAGGCCTACTAATTAAAACCAAAATATTATCATATTGTAGGAATTATTACTATTCGAAAAGAAACATAACCTTTAAAATCTTACCTTTTGCTTCCATGTAAAGTTTCTTCATACAGTATGTCTAATTTTCTGTTCTTCACTCTGTTATTTTCTTGGCTGGAGCTTCAGCATTATAATAAATAATAACAATAATGCTTACAATAAAACCTCAAAATAAATAGTACCATATAAACACGGAACATAAACATGAAATACGCGGGGAAAGGTATACCAACGCAATAAATTTCACTACATTTTCAGTAACTTCATTGCCAACGTAATAAAAATATTACTATATCTTCCGGATAGCAACCTGCAGTTAAAATCCGCTGGTAGTACAGAACAAAATATTTAACTTCCAGATTGCTAAACTGGAGTATACGAATCTGGAGCTTTAACAGGCGATCGTAGTACAGGCCCTTAGTGGTCTAGTGATAGACTATAGATAAATATAATAAACACGGCATTTTGCAGCTCCTCCTCACGCCACGGTTCTTTACGTTATAATGCGCCTATAGCTTCTCTTTCTTTGGCTGTTGTCATGGTAATAACACTACGTTAATAAAATTACATTGATTAAAGGAGGCGCTAACAATCAATATTAATATTCTAAAATATCGGGTAAATAATTTTATTAAGACACATTTTATGGGTATGTGTATAATTTAAAAATTGATTGTCAATTATATCCCGTAGGATACAGCAGTTTAATTTATATTTTGCACACATAAAAAAAAAGGTTTGCATATTACTCTCATATAGTAATGGAACGAAAATGTGTATGAAACGAACTAAAAAATAAGCAAAGCATATAGAAATAGCAAATTTCTGTGCTTTCAACACCAAACATGATATTGGAACCGTGGTTGGAATATAATGGTGTAGCAGACGGCTGACTCAAACTCGTTTTCTACTGCGCATGTCGTCACTTGGGAGGCTGGACCTGTACATTCAGTAATCTTATTTTTTTAATTTTAAGTTGTTTTATATAATGCAACAATAATTTTAATTTATAAGAATTTAAATGCGTAGTAATCTCATTGGAAGTTGACGTATATATTTCACGGCTAATTTTAATTTATTACCATCCCCAGAACGGCTTTCGTTTTGTAACCTACGCTCTGCCTGACGAAGTAGAATGAGGTCTGGTCTGGTTGTCCAGCCCGTACAAAAGAACATCCTCGATTGAGAGTTACTGCTATAATTCTCTGCGCGCGCACGGTGGAGTGGTGGGGATACTCGCTTCTCTCAAGCTCGCAGGTCGTCCTGTATACAGGGAGCTTAACGGGTCAATTGTAGCCTTATAAAATATTGTGTTTGACTGCTTGTGTGAGTGAATTTACTGTGTTTAGGTTTTATTAGGATTCATAGCTGTGTGTCAGCGCAGGTGAACAATTTAAATTACTTTAATGATAATAGCACTTGGAAATGTATACTGTAAAATATCTTTAGCAAAAATCATTCTTTTCTCGCCTACCGGAAGAGAAATAATTACATATAGTGAATAAGGGTAGATCTTCCCCGCAACTTCCGAATTTAATGCAACAATATAAAACAAAAAACGGACAATACACTAGACATTTTTCTCTTTCACAATATGAAAATGTACAATGGTTGGCGGATTGTGAAATTTCATGCTTATTGTTTTCTAACAAAAATGAGGTTTGGAGTAAGTATGGATTTGCTGACTTAAATCACTTGTGTAGTGCACAGCAAAAACATTCAAAATCTCAAGCTCACGTACAAAGTTTCCTGAAATCAAAACTTTTCGGCAAACATTGAATTAATATGCAAATCTGACTTTCAGGTAGAAGCTTCCTGTGAAGCAGGCTTGAATAATTTCAAGGGAAAAATTGTTCCGGGGCCGGATATCGATCCCGGGGCCCTCGCTTAGCGAACTAATGCTCTACCGACTGAGCTACCCCAGGAACCATACACGACACCGTCACAATTCTTCCCTTTATAGCCACACAACTTAATGGGGATGAGATGTGTGGATACAAAGGAAAGAACTGTGACAGTGTCGTGTATGGTTCCTTGGGTAGGTCAGTCGGTAGAAAATTCGTGCGCTAAGCGAAGGGTCCCGAAATCGATACCTGGCCCCGGAACAATTTTTCCCTTGAAATTATTCAAGTGAATTGACACTTTACTTGATGACCAACGAAGAACACATACCAATAAATACAACGAAAAGGTAAAGAAAAATAAAGATGTTTAATATGAGTCATTTGTCTATTTGTCTTCTAGCTAACCAGGAGCTCCTTCAACGGGGACATGACAAATCGAATAGTTTTTTGAACAAAGGAAAATATGTTTTAGAATTTTTGAATGTATTAAAAAAAATATGGTTTACTTTCAGAAAACCATCTAAATTCTTTCACAGTGTTTCCAGGAACTTCTCCATTGATTCCAAATGATGCCATAAAAGCTATTACTGATGTAGAAAAAGAAGAAAAAAATGAAATTAACTCACTTTCATTTGTAGCTATAATACTTCATGAAACTTCTGATATTGATAACAAATCTCAACTATCTACAGTTCTCCGCAATGTCTATGAAAGATGTAGTAGATGGTAGTGCTGATAGACCAGCAGATGGTTTAATTAATCACGTAGCACGAGTAGTAAATGAATTTGAAATTTCTACTAAATTCATGGGATTATAGACCATTTATATATTTTTAACAGGACACCCATACTCCGGGTTTAGCATACGTCATTGATGTTAATTTTGTATCAGTAATGCTATTAATGTGACACAATTTTTAATAGATGATGTACTTGGAATAACTCTCATCGCACAGAGACATTTGAGCTTTACCGGAGTAAATTTACCAAAACTACGTTTTTCCAATAAAGTGTTTTAAAATTTATTTAGAATAACCAATTATTGCTTATACAATCCTTTCGATACAATTTTTTTTATTTATTTTAAATCAGTTTTGCGATCTGAACTATGAATGAAAGTGGTATACGAGATATTGCAATATTTCAATACATTATAAATATTCTTTCTTGCTGTCAACAAAAAATTTATTTGAATATTATTTTCCATAAACTGTATGTATAATGTAAAATCAATTTGAATATTGTTTGTCATAAGCTCTATCTCTAATGTAAAATCAATTTGATTAGTAGTAGTAGGGTTTAAAAAGGACGCGTCAGATACTAGGGCTATTTGCGCCCTTATCTAAAATTCTTAATTAAACAAAGACATAAATATTATTACAACCAGAGTGCTAAAGGAACTAAAAAGCTTTGTCACGATAAAACGAGGTATACAAATGCAGTATACACAAGGTGATTTGTACAGAAAAGTACAAGTGAGCAATTCTACGAGCCTAGGTGGTATTCAAAAGTAACAAAAAATAAATAAATGAAACAAGACCATCAGAGATAAATTATGTATCGCATTTCCAAAACAATAGAATTTTATAAAATATTCGGATATATAAGGTCCGAAATCTCAACAATATAAAATCAAATACAAAACAAATGTAACCTCTAGATGTAAAGGGTCCGAGGGATAAGTAACACGGGTCAAAAAAAATAGTCACCTTATCCAGTCCTATATTCGATAAAAATATCAGAACTGCATTTGCACAATTAAAATAATTTTCAAGACCGACACGTAGTGTCGGCCGAATTCCACACTGTCGGCGGATACGGTCATATTTTCTGCAATGCAATAAAATATGTTCCACCGTAAGTGGAACACGGCACATATAACACTCCGGCTGAGGCTCGCCAAGTAGGAGATGGCCATGTGTCAGACGACAATGGCCAATCCTCAACCGGGTGAGCAAAACCTCCTCGTGTCGTGACGCTCTTGTAGACGAATCCCACAGTCGAATATTTCGTAATTTGTTTCACTCTTGTGCAGAACATTCTCCTTCCTACCGTCACCATATTTTATACTTCAAGTAGTTTCGAATTTCCTGCCAACTCTCGCGCCAATAAACTAGAGAGACATTCAGTGCACCAGTCCAGACTGCAGCATCCGTGGCCTCATTTCCTGGAATTCCTACATGACGTGGAATCCACACTACTCCAGTCTCATAATCAGAGCTAAGGAGAGTGTTGAACAGCTCCTGAGTTCTTAAGACAAGCGGATCTTCACAATTAAAAGACTGCAAGGATTGCATGGCACTTAAAGAGTCGGAACAGATAAGGAATCTGCCCCGAGGTTGCCTAATTAAAAACAATTCAGCTCTGTAAAAGCATGGAGTTCAGCAGTAAAAACACTAGTATATTGATTGAAAAATGAGTTCTATTCAGTCAATACTTAACATAAACACAATGAAACATGTTTTAATAACATTTACACAGATTTAAAAACAAACGTTTTCGCCAATTTTGATTGGCATCTTCAGGTCGTGTAGGTCGAATGGAACATGTTATAAAAAAAAAGTGAACACTTGGTATATGACGTTAAAAACCAAAGTTACAACTGTAATATCACTTAAAAACAGAGAAAAGAATATAGGAAAAAGCCTCCACGATGTGTGAAGAATCACTGTGTTGAAAGAGGCGTGTGTCAACCAAGGAAACAGCAAAACTCTTCTGTCATTGCAGATACAGTTTTCAAGATAGATTTGAAGATTGCTACGAACAGGTCGGTAGTGTGGCCGTTATGGAGAGCAGAGTCCGAAATGTCAACTATGTAAAATCAAATATAACACAACAAATGTAAGCTCCGGATGTAAAGAGTCCGGAGGATAAGTAAAACGGGTCAATAAAAAAACTTAATCACCTTATCCAGTCCTGTATTCGATAAAAAAAACTCAGAACTGCATTTGTACAATCAAAATCATTGCCAAGAGCGTCACGTAGTGTCGGCCGAATTCCATATTGCCGGCGGACACGGTCATATTTTCTGCAGTGCAATAAAAAATGTTCCACCGTAAGTGGAACACGGCACATATTACACTCTGGCTGAGGCTCGCCAAGTAGGAGATATCCATGTGTCAGATGGCAGTGACCAATCCTCAACCGGGTGAATAAAACTTCTTCGTGTCGTGACGCTATTGTGGACGAAACCCACATTCGGATAGTATTCTTTATATTTCGTAATTTGTTTCCCTCTTGTGCAGATCATTCTCCTTCCCATTGCCACCATAATTTATATATCAAGTAGTTTCGAATGTCCTGCCATCTCTCGCGGCAATATACCAGAGAGTCATTCAGTGCAACAGCCCTGGCTGCAGCATCCGCGGCCTCATTTCCTGGAATTCCTACATGACGTGGAATCCACATTACTCCAGTCTCATAATCAGAGCTAAGGAGAGTGTTGAACAGCTCCTGAGTTCTTAAGACAAGCGGATCATCACAATTAAAATCCTGCAAGGACTGGATGACACTTAAAGAATCGGAAGAAATAAGGAATCTGCCCCGAGGTAGCCTAATTAAAAACAATAAAGCTCTGTAAAAGGCATACAGTTCAGCAATAAAAACACCAGTACATTGGCTCAGTCTGTATTTAAAATCTTTCCATTTGTAACAAAAGAACAAATTACACAAGCATTTATCCGGGATCCGTCAGTAAAAACTAATGAATAATTTGGATATCGTGAAAAAAGTTCACTAAAACGATATCTATAAACAAAAGCTGGTGTAAAATTCTCAAAATATCGACTCAGATTTACATCAAACATGGGACGTCGCATAATCCAAGGTGCAGAGGTGGTATACTCCAGTGTGCGAACTGATGGTAGATGGATGTCAAGCTCAGATAGCAATTCAAGAAACCACACACTTGCTGGACGAATTGTTCGTGGATTTTCACTGTATCGGCCGTAAAGAGATAGATTTTTAAAAGAGTCGTAACAATTTTCCTCGGGCTGTGAGCGGAGTTTAACAGCATACGAGCACAACAAGACATTACGTCGCCGAAACAGTGATTGTTCTCCCGCCTCGCAATACAGGCTGTCTATCTGACTCGTGCAGAGTCGTATCCCGTGATTATTTATAGTATCTAAGAGACGGAGTTTAAATTTATTGCTGAGCCATAGATAAAGCAGCCATAATCCAGCTTTGACTGAATAAGAGCACGATAAAGACGTAAAAGCACTCTGCGGTCTGCACCCATCGAACCCATGACAAAAGGCGAAAATATTTAAGTTTTTTCGCAACTCCTTCTCAGATCACGTATATGCGCGACCCACGTTAATTTATAAACAAAGATAAGGCCCAAAAATCTGACAGTGTTTGTATATTGCAATTCCACTCCATTAAGATGCAGTTCTGGATGTGAATGTAGTCCACGTTGGTTGTAAAAGTGGACACACTGCGTTTTTTGAGTGGAGAATTTAAGCCCATTGTGAAGAGCCCACTCTGACAGTACGTTGATGACCAGTTGCAAATGTCGACCAACGGATGGAAGATTTCGGGAGCTGTAATATAGACTGAAGTCATCAATGTACAACAGAGAAGGTACTCGGCAACTCACACAGTGGGCAATTCCATTGATCGCATTGGAGAAAAGTTGAACGCTTAATACAGACTCCTGCGGAACGCCATTTTCTTGAAGATGTTCGTTAAAAAGTGTGGTGCCACTCGAACTCGGAAATGCCGCTCTGCCATGAACTTCGCAATAAATATTGGTAGACTGCCACGAAGTACCCAATCATGCAGAGTTTGCATAATTCCATAACGCCAAGTGGTATCGTAAGCCTTTTCTAGAGCAAAGAAGACCGCCAAAAGATGCTCCTTCTTGAGGAAAGCACCTCTAATGACAGTCTCCAGCCGAACAAGATGATCTGCGGCTGATCTGTGTTTACTAAAACCACATTGAATATTACATAATCGGTTTTCCGATTCGAGTACCCACATCAGACGTTTGCTTATCATTCTTTCCATAACCTTACATACACAGCAGGTGAGAGAAATTGGTCTGTAGCTGCCAGGTAAGGAAAGATCCCTTCCCGGTTTCTGGACTGGGATTACTATGGCGAAACGCCAAGAAGACGGAAATATTCCCTCAGTCCAGATTCTGTTGTACATTGTCAACAGGGAGGATTTACCAGCTGGTGGTAGATGGCGAAGAATGCGGTTATGGATTTTATCATGGCCAGGGGATGTGTCAGGGGATGTGACTATTACCGCCACCAGCTCCACGGATGTTAACGGTGTACTGTAATGTTCTGTGTTATCAGATGTAAAGTTCAAGTTTCGCATTTCTGCAGCATCTTTGATTTTTAAAAATTGCGCGTCATAATTTCTCGAGCTGCTTAAATGTGCAAATGTGTTGGCAAATATGTCAGCAATTTTTACTAGACTGGGGGCCATGACGCCATTGTTCACAATGGCCGAAATTACAGAACTACGTTTCCCCATTATTCGACGGACTTTGTCCCATACGATGTTAGTTGGGACAGTCTTTTTTAATGAATTGACGTAGTTTGTCCAGGACGTCTTCTTAGCATCGCACACAGTGCGACGAGTCATGGCTCGAAGAGGTTTTAACTTGACACAATTTTCTTGGGTCGGATGACGCTCAAATTGACGTAAGGCACGTTTGCGGTCTCGGTTGGTGGCTCTAGAGGCATCTGTCCACCAAGGGACAGAGAAGCGTTTTGGCCTGAAGGACGACCGGGGGATCGATAACTCTGACGATTGAATTACCACATTTGTAAAGTGATCAACTATGGAGTCCACACATTCATGCCCGTCATCATCGAATGGGTTGTAATCCGAGAATACGACACAGACCGCCTTTAATAACCCAGTTTGGAGAGCGAGATTCCGCAGGACGTAGAGCGGAAATGCGCATTCGGTTGGGGTAATGGTCACTACCTTGTAGGTCATGTATCACAGACCATTCCAAATGCGTGGACAAAACTGGGCTACAAATGGAGATATCTATCATAGAAACAGTACCGTAAGCCAAAGATAGATGGGTTGCTTCCCCGGAATTCAGAGTAACAAGATTTAAACGGGTACACATTTCTGCTATTTTATTTCCTCTGTCATCGTCAGAATTGGAGCCCCAACAACGGTGGGATGAATTGAAATCCCCCATTAACAGATAAGTACCAGGTACCTGCGTCAGAATATCTTCTATTTCAGATATTGTGAAAAGTGTTATTAGGGGGAATATACAAACAAATTATGGAAAACTGAATATTATGTGAAGTTATTGTGGTAGCTATGCATTGGTGAAGTGTGGTAACATTGCTTGCAGAGGAAAAGATACATTGGCGGAGTAGACGAGCACGCCTCCGTTGGTATGAATACCGGCAAAATGATCATACCGGTGATCATAGTATCGTGAGATATTCAGGGAGATTTCAGGTCGGAGGTGTCTCTCCTGAAGACATAAAATAGCAGGGTCTGTTGACATATTATCTGTTGTAGTTCTGCGTATCTGCTGCGTACACTTTTCATGTTCCATTGTACAATATCATTTATCTCGAAGAGCTATATCATGATGGTGGCTTTACTGGAGATTTTCTTTTCTGCTCTTCTCTATGACTTTGTGCCTTAGACTGCGACAGCTTACGTTTCGATTGTGGTGACTCGCTTTCAGTACGTCGCCCTCCTGATCCTGATCTCGATCGAGTACGAGATCGAGAGCGGATTCTGGATTTCTCATCCCGACGAGGAGTGCGACGTCTGACGTCCTCACAGGCGACAAATCTGTTTGGGATGTCACAGCGACTATCTCTTTTGGTTATAGGGTAAAGCCTGATTTCAAGACCGCAGCTGTCGTCCGAGTCGTCAGTCTGAGTGGACACGTCAACAAATGTCTGGGTTGCAGTCTCATTTCGCTTCCCAGATAGATCTTCAAGAGGTGGCGTTTGAGTTCCCATATTTATACTCTCCATTGCTTTCTGCAATGCTGAAGAATACGATTTTTCTCGACGTTTCTTTTCGCCTGCAAGAATATATTTTCGCGCCTCGAAGAAGGGAATATTGTCTCTTACCCGTAGTTGTTGAATAGCTTTCTCTGTAATATATTTCGGGCAGTCTTTAGAATTTGAGCTGATGTCCCCATCACAATTGGCGCAGTGTACGGCGTTGGGACATAGGAAGTACCCATGGTCCCCACTGCCGCACCTTGCACGTATAGTGTTGTTCGTGCAACGTTTGTGCTTATGTTCGAACCTTTGGTACCTAAAGCACCGCATTGGGTTCGACACATACTTTCGTACAGGGACACGCTCATATCCAACAAATATATACTCCGGTAGGACACATTTTCCAAAGGTCAAGAACACAGTGCTGAAGGGATAAGTCCGTCGTCACGATTACGTAACAAACGATAAGCCTCCGACACGGACTGTTCCGCGAGCTCTCGCTGTATCTCGTCATCAGAGAATCGGTGTGTACCACTTCCCGCGCGGTATTCAGCTAGGAGTGTCTATCTACCTTTATAGCGTAAGACCCCAGCAACTTCGCCTTCAGCAGCGTCTCACACTGCTTGGGAGACAATGTCTCAACCAGTAAGCTGCCATTGCGAAGTCTAGTTGCGTTCTTGACCTTCCCCACAAGACCATCGAGTGCGCGTCTCAGATTGAATGGGCTAATGTTCCTCATTGTTTTTTCTGTTCCCTCTTTTTTTTTAATTACGGATGGCAGAGCATAACTCATGATTTTCATCGATTTTCACGAATGACTGTTCGATCATCTGTCGCAACTGATGCAGATCCTGCAGTTCCTCAGCAAAACATTTTTTAAGATACCCTACAGAGAAAAATCACATGGTGTAAGGCCCAATAATCTGGGTAGCTATCCTGTTGTGTCAAGACGGCCAATCCATTCACGGAACTGCCGTATCAACTGCGAGGGCTGTTTTTTTAACTGGCTCTATATCAATAAAATACATGCAGCGTATAAATATGTACGACAATTATTTAAATGGACTTAGACATAACAGGCAATGTGCAATATGTCGAAGCAAATAAAACAAATTCATATCATATCAGATATAAATTATTCAATCTTGAACTCAATTTATCATTGTATTTTCTTGATGAACAGTTAAATTATGAATGAAAACCGACACTTCGTGTTATATTTCACAGAATGTAAGTATATAAATAGTGTTCTTTCGTAACACAATATTAATATTTCACTAAAACTTGAATTTAAACACAACAAATCATTAAAGGATCATAATTCGTAAAGTAAAATTAATTTCCAAGCTTATATGTTATTCACCATAACTCATGAGACCAATGAGAGCGTTGATTAGGAAATTCTTCTGTAATACGTGGGGACTGAAAATTGTTCTCCATGATGAGTTTATAAATTAATTTGGTTTACTGTTTCGTGTCCGATGTGATGAGCTCTGGAGTATATGACTCTATTAGTTGCCATAAAGTTTGTATAGACTTCGGTAGCGGGGATTTTCTGCTAGACAATAGTGGAATTTGTCGTTCCCAGAAGTCGTTGTTCATTGGATCGCTTTCTCCTCGCTGTCCTCTTAGAATGTTCCGAGTTATGAGTGCTTGGCATTTTTTCCTTCACTGCTATCAATTGCAACCCTCCTTTCCCTTTTGGCAAACACAACTGTGTTTTCTTTAGTTTGTACAGGTACCCTTTCCAAATATAGACGCTGACTGCACGTTCAAAGATCGTAGAGTATTTACCTGGAAGTGGAAGAATTTGTGCTTGGTACCACAATTTGGACAAACAGAAGACATTAACATGCCATACTCTTTCAAAAAGATTTAGATTTCTGTGTATCTGTTGGAACAGTGTAGCTCTTGTGAGAGCAGTTGTCTTTGTTCAATTGACTTCAAACATTTCATTGAAAGAACCACATACAGTCATTCCCAGAATCTTCGCTTGGCGTACCGTAATGATATCATTAAATGTGTGTCTGTCAGGCCAGCTACCCAGGGGTAACAAGAAGGACTTCCGTGCGTTTATTTGTGCGCCGGAGGCTGCACTGCATATTTCTAAAATACGTGACAGTGTCGTACATTCTTCTATGTAACGAAGGAGAAAGACCATATCATCTGCGTACACTCTGCTAGTGAATAATGGGACATTGTTCGTGCTTCCGAATTTAAGTTCCGATTTGCCATTCAAATAAGGGATTCCACACTGAGTGCAAACAGGAACATATACTTGAACTCGAGAATGTGCAGTACTATACATGTTTTGATAATGTTAATAATTTTGTCTGGTATGCAAAAACGTTTCATGAAATCTTGTAGGTATTGGTGATTAACCCGATCAAAAGCCCTATTAAAGTCCACTGAGAGCAATGCTCCTTTATCGTCATGATGTTCTTCAAAATGCAGCACTGTGTCGCGAATTGTGGAAAGGTTATGTATAATGGATTTTTCTGGAACACTGCATGTCTGACCTATTTCAAGTATATCCCGAAAGGCCGGTTTCAATATATTAGCTAGTACCTTCATGAACACCTTGCAATCAGTGTTGAGCAAAGTAATGGGACGATACTCCGACATTGTAGTTGGGCTAGTCGTTTTCGGAATACCACCATCACCATCACTGAAACCATCAATAACTGAACAATTATCTAAAATATAATTCATCAGCTCTAACAAATATTCCTTAATTAAGCGCCAATGTGTCTTGTACAATTGATAAGGACCAGGAGCCGTGTTCTTGGACGCGCCTTCTAATGCTGACAGAATTTCTTCTTCCGTTATTAGTGACTGGAGATTCTGTTGTTGTTGTCGTCGTCGTTGTTGTAGACTTAGATATCTGCTCATCTTGTCAATATGTTTGTTGTTTCCTCCTGTGATGTTGGACATGCAGCATAAAGTGAAGTAAAAAAATCTTCAGCTTCCTTGATACAATGATTCGAAGTGTTCACAATATTCCCTTCGGCAGTGCGGAGCTGACCTATATATTTGAGTCTACTCTTTCGTTTTTCCTTTACCAGATGGTAAAGCGCACAGCGTTCTTCTTCGTGTACTGTCGGTACGCGGGCTCTGACCATCACACCATTCATAAATTTTTTGTGCATCTCACAGATTTTCAACTTAGTTGCAACGATGTCTGCCCATTTATTTCCCTGTGTTTTTTGTGCCTCATAAAGTTCAGCTAACATCTGGTAATTGAAATCCGGTGTTGCTCTGATTTCTTGTGCTCGTTGCATCCCTACAGACTGATAAAAGTATTTGAAACCAGGCTTCACTATTTTCATCCATTTTTCCATTATTTTGAGTTTTGAATTTCTGACTCTTGTGTTTAAAGTTTCGAAATGTTGAACAAATTGGTCACTGTAGTCAGGTATAAACAATAAAGAATCATTAAGTTTCCAGTAACTTTTCCCATAGAGGGGGAGTTATGTATCTGTCTGCAGGGAAATGCAGACACAATTATGATCCGAAAAAGGTGTCGGGATCACTTGTATTCTGGTTACATCTGTTGAATGCGGACGCGTGATGTAAAATCGATCTAATCTGGACGAAACATTATGTTGACGGAAAGTATACTCTACATCATTACCATGAATGCGTTCTCAGGTATCCATTAACTGTAGTTCTCTTGTCAAATTTTCTAGTGTTGGCGATGGATTATATTTGCCTGTCTGGTCTTTTGCGTGTAATTCACAATTCCAATCTCCACCTATAAGTAACCGATTGTATCGGTGACGCAGGTAGAACGGAATTTCTTTACTAATAAAGTTCTCTCTCTCCTGACGATAGTTGGTTCCCGAAGGCAGATACACGTTTACAACTTGTGTGTTATTAAGATTCATGGATATAACTCTGCCACTAGGATGTGTTTCCACTTATCAATAAGCATCCCCGCACGATAAATAATTGCAGTACCACGATTATTCTCACCGGTGTTCACAACATATTCATATTGCGGTCCCAAGAATTCGAAATTATCATTTTTTAGTTCTTGCAATAAAAGCACATCGATATCATTTTGCCTAATGAATGCATTCAGTAACTGTTGTTTGCGTTTCCCTTGTATAAATTGACATTTAAAGTAGCATATTTGCGTAATATTACCATCGAATAGAAAATCGAGAAGACTGTGAGAATAAACAGACAAGATCGCAGACGTACATCCATCCTACACATTTAACATGTCCAAGTCTGTAATAATCTCAAGTTTGGTGGTAAAGTTATATGTCCTTTCTGAGTCGATTTTGCTTCAACACCGTCTTTCTTGTTGCTGTCTTTGCGTAACTGTTGTTTGTGTTTCTCTTGTATTTAATTTTTTTATTTTAGTTGATTATTTAACGACGCTGTAACAACTACTAGGTTATTTAGCGTCGATGAGATTGGTGATAGCGAGATGATATTTGGTGAGATGAGGCAGAGGATTCGCCATAGATTACCTTGCATTCACATTACTGTTGGGGAAAACCTCGGAAAAAACCGGCAAGCGCCTTAACCGACTGAGCCAAGCCGGTGGCTTCCCTTGTATATTATTTACATTTAAAGTAGTGTTTTTGTATACTAATACCATCCAAGGAAATCTAGAAAGCTTTAAACATAAACACACAATAGCGCGGTCGCACATACGTCCTACACATCTTATATGTCCAAGTCAGTGATACCTTCGATACTGTTGGCAATATTTATATGTTCCTTCTGAGTCGATTTTACTTCCACAACCTCTGTCTTGTTGCTCTCTTTGACTGACTGTTGTTTGTGTTTCCCTTTCATATAATGGACTTTTACAGTACATACTTGCGTAATATTGTTATCGAATGGAGAATCCAGAAGCTGTAAACATAAACAAACAAGACATCGGATGTACATACATCCTACACATCCTAACATGTCCAAGTCAGTGTTACCCTCGACAGTGGTGATAGTGTTTATATTCCCCTTCTGAGTCAATTTCCCTTCAGCACCCTCTTTCTTATTGCTCTCTTTGGTACGTCCATATATAGCATATGGATGTGGTCTTGTTGGACTATTCTTCGTTTTATTACTCGGATTTACATGCGGCGGGTATTTATCTGTGGCTGTATTACTGGGCCCCGCGTCTCGACTTCGCAAACGTGGGTCCCTTCAATGTTCCTGTTGTGTTGTGGATTTTAGTTTTTTCGATGGAGCTTCCGTTGGTTCTTCTAATTGTAAAGTACGGCTTACCTTGAGTGATGCATCTCCAAACTGCGAGGATGACTTCGATTCTGGCGGGATTACTGTTGTTTCCATTAACTCCGGAGCTGCAGTTCGTCCATCTGTGTTGACCTCCTCTGTTGTTGTATCCTCTGTCCGGTCTGTTGTCTCCAACGTAGGCTGCCCCGTCCTCTCAGTCACTACGTTTGTGACCTCTGCTATCTCGGAAGAAGCATCTGTGTCGTCCTCCACCGGTGCATCTTGCTCCATGGGCCGTGTCATCATTGGCTCTTCCTTTGATGTCGATGGTCCTTGTGAAGATCTCCACATAACAATGTCACTCAACAACATTTTGCGTGATTGAACACTAACTGGTAAGGTTGTTTTCTTCGTGGGCATTCTTCTTTTTTGTGATCAGGCTCATGGCGCACAAAACATAAAATCGGTTGACCAATGTTTGTAACATGGGCATTATAGCCCGCTACCGGTACTGAGCCTGGAATATTTTGTTTCACTTCCATCTTTAGAGCACGGATACCGTTAATAACAGGAAATGGGAATGCTGTGCTCCATTGTTCGTTTGTCACTGAATGAATAACACCATATCTAGTCAAAACTGTCGTTACCATTGAGTTCGGCATCTCGGGAGGAAGATTAAATACTCTAAATGTTATAGCAGGAGAATCAGCTTTATTAATTTTAATTTGCGTTTGTTCACCGTTGCTGTATTTAAACTTTGTTACACACCTTCATGTTTTTGCACTATTTTCTCATACACAGTTGGCGATATCAATTTTATATGCAACGATTTCTCTTGCATGTCCAACTGCAACATATCTACTTGATCTGTGTTCATGTTCAGAGTTTGTTGTATCCACACGTGTAATTCCATTGCCCTAGGGCGCGGAGCACTTGCTTCAAATTAAACTTTTATTGTGTTAACACGACGTATAGTAACCATCTTCTGTTCAACTTGTTCGTTGCACTGTTTTTATATCACTCGAAAACAAAAATCTTACAAAACAATAATATATATAAACGTAAAAACAATATATATAAGAAATTATACACTGGATGTGTACTCTTGTTTATTACGCGACCAAACGACTCGGCACAGTACTCCGTCAGCAACGCTCGCGTACACCATACAACTTTACTCCACCGTGGTCAAAGCCATACTGAACTCTAGAGACATACTAATAAATTTCGGAGGCGGCATTTTTACCTTTATTTTTGCATTGACCTTGTCCATAGCAGTATTCGTTTCTTGACCACCAGTCGTTGTACTTTGTCTCTGTTCTTGTTTTATACATTTCGGAGGAGGAGAGGATGAGCGCGTAGAGGCCATTTTGAAACTGTGAACGGAACCGTCGGCGTCGGCCGGCATCCGGGAGGGCATAAGAAAAAGACACTTAAAATTCTTCTCGGTCTGTGCCGGCCATGGGGACTCACCCACAGCCCGACCCCAAGCAATCCACCTCACGCAAGTTACCCTACAAACTGGACATTACATATCTAATGGGAAGTTTTACACCAGAGGCGTGTCGCAGTTTTATGCCCCTACCACGGGAATAACAGCCCGTTGCTCCCCACTCTACACTGAACACAACCGCCGGACTACTCGGCTAGCTCCGACCCACCCACCAAAGCCGGAGCAATCCGAGAGAGCTCGCTGCTTCAGGGGACTTGTGGTTGATTACACTGCGACACCCATAAGTCAGCGGTAACACGTCGAAACGGTATATCCGCCCTGGCGAGCAGAGTGTGTCACCGGTGCGTCTAAATCGCCCCGGGCCCCCATTGGGGCTCTACGCGAATGTACATGACTACTGGTCCGGACTAAGCACCTAGACTTGCTTATAGGGGCAGTATGAATGGTCCACTATTGCTCCGTTGCTGGGTGCCTTGTCGGGGCACACAAGTTGAAAGTCACGCTCGAAACCGTGGGAAAGGACCACGGAGATAGGAACGATCCCCGCTGGTGAGACGGTAGTAATAAGCCTAATTACCTTAGCCTAAGAATAGATATAAGAACTGGAAGGGGAAGAAGAATGAAGCCTCATCAGGTGTCCTTAACAAATCCGTCATGGTGGCGGACGTGGCAAAACTAACAGCGGGGATGGAGAGGTGAAAAGGGCTGTGATGATGTGGTGGGCGTTCCCCATGCAATGGTGGCCGGCGTAGAGAAATAGAGTGATGTAAAACACGAGAGAACCAAAAGGGATGGTTGGTGATAAGTCGATTAATGTTTGAAAAGAAATGCACGAGAAACACCATTGCATCCCTTGGTCACCAACTTGGCGGAACCCACCTCGACAGGCAACTTTTTCATATCAAACAATTTTTATCTAAAAAAGGAAGAAAAACAGATAAAATTCTATTAAACTGTTTTGTTTGGAATATCTCAAAGAATAAACCCTTCAATTTAATGAAATTACTTACTGTTTGCCCTATTTGTAGGAAACGGAGAAACGACATAATGTATATTGAGTTGTTATTGCAGGAAAGGCCTCAATTTTGTTTTGATTTTAATTTTATTCAATCTTTATTACGTCATACAACGGATTATTAACATTACTTTCTGTCAGTACTCCGGCATTAATGTCTTGTTTTATATTACCATCACAAATAATTAACGTTTCTGAACAGTTAAACTGCTTTAGTTTCTCAATTGTGTCTGCATTAATTGTGACATTAATATCCATTATTTAAATAGTAGATTCTTCTAATGCTTTGAATACCAATAGAGTGAGCATTTTAATTTTGTAGTATCAAATTAACAAATTACCCTTGGAAAATATTCCACCTTCTTTAAAAACATTCTCCAACTTTCACATAAGAGCAATTCCTCTTTCAACCTTTATGAATGTTTTCTTATATTAAAGAACCTTGAAGAATTGGTTTAGACTAAGGATTTAAATAGTGAAATTCCATATTTATAAAACAAACTATTGTTCACTACATTAAATATAAAAGCGTAACTATACAAAGGACGGATGATTGCATGTTAAATTCCCGATGGAGTCTTGATTTTTTTCCCAATGATCTAATATTTTCGGCCGCAATATGGCCCTGGTGTTTACGAAGTCTCTAACACAAATGAAGTAGTAGTAGTAGTAGTAGTAGTAGTAGTAGTAGTAGTAGTAGTAGTAGTAGTAGTAGTAGGAGTAGTAGTAGTAGGGTTTCAAAAGTGCGCGTCAGCTACAATGGCTATTTGCGCCCTTCTCTAAAATTCTTAATAAAAACAAAGACATGAGTAACATAATAGTGCTAAAGAACTATAAATCGTTGTCACGGTAAAACGAGGTATACAAATGCAGTATACACAAGGTGATTTGTATTAAATCATAAAAGTAAGCAATTCTACGATCCTAGGTGACATTTAAAACGAAGAAATAAAATAATAAAACTAAGGCCGCCAGAAATAAATGTGTATCACATTTCAAAACCAATAAATGTTTATGAAATATTCGGATGTATGAAGTCCGAAAGGTCAAAAATGTAAAATCGAATATAAAACAACAAATGTAACCTCCGGATGTAAAGAGTCCGGAGGATAAGTAAAACGGGTTAATGTAAAACTAAATCACTTACAGGGCACATAAAACGTGGGTAGTGCATCCCCCCCCCCATGCAAAGAGTTTAGGGGCCGACAAAATTTAAATGACGGTGTCAAGACCTGTATTGACAAAACTTTAAAACTGCGTTCACACGATTAAAATCGTTTCCAAGAGCGTCACGCAGCGTCGCACCAATCGGATTTTGACGTCGAGCACGGCCGTATTTCCCACAGTGCAATAACACATGTTCAAATGAAATTGGAACATGGCACTAATCATACACCGGAGGAGGTTCACCATTTAAAAGATGGCCATGTGTGAAACGGCAGTGGCCAATCCTCAACCGCGCAACTAAAACTTCTTCACGCCGTGACGCTCTTTTAGACGAATCCCATTCCCGAACACTTTCCTTTATCATACATAATTTATTCCCTTGTTGTGCAGAACATTCTTCCTCCCATTGTCGCCAAATTAGATGTTTCAGAGTGTTGGAGACGTCTCGCCACCTCTCACGATAATACACCAGTGTACCATTCAATGCTGCGTCCTTGGTTGCAGCATCTACCTCCTCATTTCCTGGAATCCCAACATGGCCCGGGATCCACACAACTCCGCCTTCGGAACCAGTCGACAGGAGTGAGTGCAAAAAAGCCTGGGTTCGTAGAATAAGAGGATCGTCAGAGTAGAAGGACTGTAGAGACTGAATGGCGCTTAAAAAATCGGACCAGATAAGAAATCTGCCCCGAGGTTCCCTGGTTAAAAACAATAATACCCGGTACACAGCATATAACTCCGCACTAAAAACACTGGTATATGACGTCATCTTAAACTCGTATGTTTGACCGTTTGCGATGAAGGAGCAACCTACACAATCATTAACACGGGATCCGTCAGTAAAAATTTGGCTAATATCGTGGAATTGTGGTAGAAATTCATAAAAAAAAGTTGTCGATAAATAAAAGAGAGTGTAAAGGATTTAAAACTTTGGCTCAGGCATAAATCAAATAGGGGACGAATCATAATCAACGGCGGAGTGGGAGGGTGTTGAATTCCCATAACTGTTAGGAGTGTGATGTCCAGATCAGAGAGAATGTCCCGAAACCGGACACCAGCTGGTCGACGACGCAGTGGGTTCTCTCTGTACACGTAAGCAAACGGGGAGTAATGAAAGTTATCGAATATATTGTGCTCAGGCTGTGTGAGCAGCTTTAACCCGTATGCGCACAACAAAATGTTTCGTCGCCGATACAGAGACAATTCCCCAGACTCGCAGTAGAGACTCTCTATCTGACTAGTTCGGAAAGCTTCCGTTGCGAATCTCAGATCTTGGTGGTGTACTGCGTCTAATATTGGAAGTTTTGATTTTTTGTCGAGCCATAAATAAAACATCCATAATCAAGTCTTGAACGTATAAGTACACGATACAAGCGTAAAAGAACTGTTCAGTCTGCACCCCAGTCTACCCCTGACAAAAGGCGAAGTATATTTAAGGATTTTTCGCATTGACTTCTTAACCCATTAGTGCCCAGATAAAAAAAAAAGGAATTCATAATGATATAATTTTATAATATTATAATTGTTACACCTTACTGAGTACAAATACACAAAAATTACCATTTTGTCTCTTCCGCTATAGTAGATATGACCTGTATGATATAACATACGCTGGGCAGTTACAGTATCAGTTTCATACAAATACTTAATAGGCGCCTACAATGTAAGAAAGGAATTTTGAACTAATATTTGAACAATATATCCATGTCTAATCACTTTAATTATTATTTTATATGCTTCAACAACATTCTTTTTCGGTTTCCTTCATTTTATGTGATATTTTAGAAAACATGTATCAGGATGAAGATCAACATTGCATTTGACGCAACAAAATTTAGCACATTTTCCACGGTAAGCACATCTGCGCCAAGTGCTTTATCAGACAACTAGGTGATCAAGTCTATAATAACGTATTTCATTGAGAACTAGGTTTCTCCCTTTAGGTGTTACAGTCCTAGAAATGCCCATTAGTGGTGTTGCAAGCAATGACTTTACAATTTGTCTTGTGAATTCCAGCAAAGATATTGCCTTCTGATATTGTCTGCACACCATCCACAAGTTGACTACTTATCCGTTGATATAAAATCTGATAAGTGGCCAGTACCATTTCTTGGACCATAGTCGAAATCGATAGAGTCCTCTCAATTTGCCAAACATGTCCACACCACCCATACATGCATTATACATTTTTATAACTTCCGGTTGTTGAACAATGATTTTTCTCTTATCCTTAGTTTTCCACCATGAGCATGAGCCTAAGGAAACTACATCTAGTGTTGCTGCATTTGTTGCTATAGTGACCTGAGCATTGTCATTCCATCGTCAGATTACTAGATGTGTCTTTGATGGCATGGCAAGTACCTCTTTGGAGGTGCCTTTTCAATGTCATCAGGTAGCAATCCAACACAAGGCATCTATGTAATAGCATTTCCTAGAGTCATCCCTGGTCCTCGTTCGACTCTCCCCGTATGCGATTCAAACTTTATAAGGTATCCTGCAGGCATCGTCAAGCACGAAGCTTATACCCAAATGTGATTGTTTTTCATCATATGAATTGCTTGATACTATGATGACAAAAATATGGTTCCATTGCTTCGTCAACTGAATATGAATTTGGAACAATGTCAACCTTGTTCTGGAACATTTCATTTACACGATTGATGAGGGGCCTAAGTTTGTATATTTATCATTCTTGTCAATTGTGTTATTGTGACTGAAATGAAGGAAATGATGAATTGTTTCAAATTTGTTTTTGGTGATACAGTTTGCAACTAAAATGTTATAGCTATCAGGACGAATCCCAGTACATTCTTCGCGAAGACAATTAGAGATATCCAGACAAAAACAAAATGCCAAGGTATACATATCTTCCATTGATCATATGATATATGGATAACCATTCATTACGGCATATTTTACAGTTTCTCGAATTGTGTGAGTAATAAACAACAGTAAGCTAACTGCCATCACTGTCTCGAGTAGCCTACTCACTCAACCTGCGCGGAAGGGATAATACGTCAGTATTCCGTAGTGTACCCCTATCACCTCTTTCCAGGGGTTGGAGTTAAAACTTCACTTTTGAACACCTTTACTCTAGGCTTATAGTTTGTAGGTTTTTTGCCGTCCATTTCACACAAGCTCCAAGAAGAATTCACCTAACAGAATATACAGAAAATGATATCGTTACTGCTCAGCGTATGATATATCATACCATATTTAGAAACTGAAATTGCTATGCTTCTATACAAAGATACATGTACACCAAATGGCCTGAATTATTCACGAATACCTAACAAGTAATATTAGCACTAGTTTCATAATTCATGATACAATTTATATTGAAAATAAGTACTTTTTTCCAATCAAAGTTTTCTTTTCTTTAAGATCCAAACTCAAAACCTCTTACCAACAAGAGAAACGCTCACAGAGCATTCAACAATGCCTGAATCTTAAACCATATCCATGTACTGCCTACATGAAAAAATTGTTAACTTGAAGTCAAAGGGAAATGAATGAAAAAATATTTCTCACCCCGTATTTTTAATCATACGCTGGGCATTAATGGGTTAAATCGCGTATATGTGCCTCCCAAGATAGCTTATAATCAAATATGAGTCCCAAAAATTTCTCAGTGTCTGTACATTGTAAATCCACTCCGTCCAGACGTAGATCAGGGTGGGGATGTAATCCACGGTGATTATAGAAATGTATGCACTGGGTCTTTTGAGTGGAGAACTTGAAACCATTGCGACGAGGCCAATCAGGCAATACATTGATGGCAAGTTGTACTATATTTGTCGTCCAATAGATGACAGATAGCTCGAACTGTAATACAAACTGAAATCATCAACGTATAGCAGGGCCGATAATCGGTGGCCTATGCTGTCGGCAATACTATTAGTCGCAAAGGAAAAGAGAAGCACACTCAATACAGACCCCTGCGCAACGCCATTTTCTTGAAGATGAGAAGTAGAAAGTGTGGTACCTATGCGAACTCGGAAATACCGTTCCGCCATAAAGTTGGCAAAAAAGCTGGGAGACTTTCAAGAAGACCCCAGTTGTGGAGAGTTCGAAGTATTCCATATCGCCAAGTGGTATCGTAGGCCTTTTCCAGGTCAAAGAATACAGCCACGAGATGTTCCTTCTTTAGTAAAGCATTCCTAATGGCGCCTTCCAGCCGGGCTAGATGGTCTATAGCAGATCTATGTCTACGAAAACCACACTGCATCCTGGATAATCGGTTTTCGGATTCGAGTACCCACAGAAGGCGTTTACTGATCATTTTATCCATAACCTTACACACGCAACTCGTTAGACAAATAGGTCGGTAATTAATAGGCAAGGATGGGTCCTTCCCGCTTTTTGGACTGGAATTACTGTGGCCAATCGCCAAGAAGAAGGAAAGGTCTCTTCAGTCCAAAATTCTGTCATATATATCTAAGAGGAAGGACTTACCAGCTGGTGGTAAATTGCGTAGCATTCGGTTATGGATATTGTCGGGTCCTGGGGAGGTGTCAGGGGATTTCTCAAGTGCCGCCTGCAGTACAGCGGACGTGAACGGTGCATTATATTGTGTCATATTATTAGAGGTAAAACACAAATTTTGTTCTTCTGCAGGTCTTTTTGTATGTTAAAAATGGTGGGTCATCATGTGCTGAGCTACTTACATGAGCCAAAAAGTAGCTAGTAGCTCACCTATTTCTACTGGATCTGTAGTTATGTCTCCGTTATTAAGAAGAGCGGAATAGCAGAACTACATTTCCCCATTACGCGACAGACTTTGTCCCAGCCCACCTTAGCTGGGACATTCTTAGTTAAAGATGATACATATTTTGTCCAGGACGCCTTTTTCGCGTCAAAGATGATGCGACGTGCTCGAGCACGGAGACATTTATACTGGACAAATTTATCTTGGGTTGGATGATGATTGAAGTGGCGAAAGGCGCGTTTCCGTTCTCGGATAGGATCCTTGTACGCTTCTGTCCACCAAGGCACAGGAATGCGTCTTGGTCTACAGGATGACCGTGGCATGTTCAACTCAGCAGCCTCTATCATCTTATTTGAGAATTCCTCAATCATGGAATCCACATTATCATATTCACGTTCAGTGAATATCAAGTACTCCGACAATCCAACCCAGTCCGCCTTCTTTAAATAACCCAGTTAGGAGAGCGAGTCTCCGCAGTAGTATTGCTGAAAACCCGCACTCGAATAGGGAAGCGGTCGCTGCCATGAAAATCACGGATGACCGACCATTCCAAGTACGCAGGCAAAACTGGGCTACAAATGGAGAAGTCTATCATGGTGTATGTACCATGGGCAATCGATAGATGCGTGGCCTCGCCTCTGTTAAGAAGAATACGATTCAGGTGGGTACAGACTTCTGCTATTTTTTGTCCTCTGTCATCATCTGTATTGGAGCCCCAGTTATGGTGGGAATGATTGAAATCTCCGACAAGAAGAAATGGGGCTGACAGTTGTGCGAAAGTAATCTACAAATCTTGTTCTGTGAATGGTGAATCGGGAGGAAAGTATAGATAGGAGATAGATGATAAGATTACTCTGACAGCTGTTAGTTGGTGATGGCTATGAATATCAATGGCAGAGCAATGTAGATTGTCTCTAGTCAGGATAGCACACGCTCCATTAGCTCTAGATGATCATACGATTAGACTTTGTAGTCCCGAAGACTCAGAGAATGTTTCTGGTAGGAGGTATGTTTCATGAAGACAGACAACTGAAGGTTGTTCATGATAGACCAGTTGTTGTAGTTCTGCATAGCGGCTGCGAAAATCGTTCACGTTCCATTTTATTACATTTGTAAACATAAAAGTTTCATGATGGTTTCACAGGTGGATCGGTTCTTCTTCCTTTCCTTAACGCCACTCGGTTTTATAGATTGTTTACTGATACGCTGTGGCGATTCGCTCTCCGTACGGAGGTCTCCAGATCGGGATCGAGATCGAGATCTGTCCTCCGATCGGGTTGTCCGACGTCGAGACCTCCTGTCAGGTTTCGAGTCGCTTGTACTCGCCGTCTCCGGCAGAGGCTGACGGACATACGGTCGGATGGTAAGGCCACAGCTATCATCTGTCTCTGTCTGGGTGGCGCAATCGACAAATGTTTGTGTCGAGGATTCAAATTTTCCAGAAACTGTAGCGGCGGGTGAGAGGTGGCGTTTGTGTCGATGCATCGGTACCTTGGATTGATTTATTAACGACTGACGCATACGTTGGATTGTTATTTGTCTTTTTGTCGTTGTAATATTTCTTCCGCGCCTCGAAAAAGTTAAGATTTTGTTCCACACGAAGTTCCTGTATGTCTTTCTCCTCGGTGTATCTCGGGTAGACTTTTGAGTTTGATGCATGGTCACCGTCACAATTGACACAATGGTCGGCGTGAGAACATTGGGAATCACCATGATCAGACTCGCCACACTTTGCACAGACGGTGGTATTTGTTCAACCCTTTTGCGTATGTCCGAACCGCTGGCAGCGGAAACACCACATAGGGTTCGGGACATACGCACGGACAGGAACACGTTCAAACCCGACGTATATAAACTCTGGGAGAGACGGAACTTCGAAAGTCAAGAAAATTGTACGCAGAGGGAAC
This sequence comes from Periplaneta americana, assembly GCA_025594305.2. Classification (NCBI taxonomy): domain Eukaryota; kingdom Metazoa; phylum Arthropoda; class Insecta; order Blattodea; family Blattidae; genus Periplaneta; species Periplaneta americana. The sequence continues at coordinate 36,706,831 of JAJSOF020000039.1, forward strand.
GTCTGTCCATCCTTCTTACCAGTTAGTCGGTAAGCTTTGGAAACAGACTGTTCCGCTAACTTTAGTTCAATTTCTTCGTCAGATAAACCATCTAGAGCTTCCGTACGAATGACTCCTCGTGTGCTGTTGAGTGAAGAGTGACGTTCAACCTTAATAGGGTACGATCCTAACAACTTCGCCAGTAATAGAGTCTCAGTGTCTTTAGGATTTAATGTTTCTACGAGCAGACTTCCATTTCTGAGGCGAGTTGCATTCTTGAACTTTCCTACCAACTGATCGAGGGCGCGCTTGATGTATAACGGACTGATGTTTTTCATCGTCTTTTCGGTGCTGTCAAGAGTCATGTTGATATATCTCGCAGACGGCACAACATTCTTGACTAAGTCGGGATTAATCATAATGGCATCAGCCACTCTCCGTTTCTTTGTATTATTAGTTTGTTTAGTTGAAGGAAGGTTGGATCGCGAGGACATTTTGAACTGCCCTTCCCCCCTACGGAACCGTCGGCGTCAGCCTGCCACCGGGGGGGGGGGCGAAAGAAAAAGACGCCAAAATATTCTTCGCGGTCTGTGCCGCCCGTGGGGAATCCCCCACAGCCCGATACCAAGCAACCTACTGTCATCCTCTGAGGAATTTAATGCTAAGAGGAATGTGGTTCCGACTAGTCTAGCGCGGTACTGGAGTGGGAGGGGACAGTGACAGCGGCAGTCTGGAAGGAAGTACAGTCACACTGAAAACATTCGCCCAATTTACGAGAGCAGTATGCCTATTAGTTTTCTAACGTATTTTTGGCGAGATAGAGATACAACCATTCGTACTTAGATGTTCAGAGAAGGAAGGTATTGTAGAAAATTTTATTTATTTATTTATTTATTTATTTATTTATTTATTTATTTATTTATTTATTTATTTATTTACTACTTATTTATTATTTATTTTGGTGAAGTTAAGGCCACACCACCAGAAAAACAAATACAATAAAATAAATGAAAAGAAAAATCATAATACAAGTACAATAATTTAAATGAAAAGAAGAATCATACTATAATATTTAGTGATTAGTAGAATAGAATAAAATTTGTAAAGTAATCAATTTAAATATACTGTACTGATGAACTCACGTGAGAAGAATAACTACTTGATTTTGTATTTTAAGATATCACCAACAAATGATTTTCACATGACATTATAGGAATCTGTTTTTCACGATACCAATCACACGTATTCTAAAATCCAATAGAATAAAATTAAACATTTTTCACAGCATGTTTCCTTAAAAATGACTTGTAACGGTGAAATATTTATTGAGTGATTCATATAATTTTAACATAGCTAACATCAGGGAGAAGACTGAAGACTGCATATTTTGGACGATTAATACTTCCCACTCCGCTCGGCTCGGCTTGGCTGTAGCAACAAAAGAATCTACCTGCAAACCCCCCCGCACCGATGGCAAGAATACCTCAGGTCCCAGCGCTAAACTCGTCGGAGGAAGACAGTACTTCACGCAAGTTACCCTTCAAACTGGACATTACATACCTAACGGCAAGTTCTGCACCAGAGGCGTGTCGCAGTATTATGCCCCTACCACGGGAATAACCGCCCGTGGCTCCCCACTCCACACTGAACACAACCGCCGGACTACTCGGCTAACTCCGACCCACCTTCCAAAGCCGGAGCAATCCGATATCGCTCGTAGCTTCAGGGGACTTGTGGTTGATCACACTGCGACACCCATCAGTCAGCAGTGACACGTCGGAGCGATATAACCGTCCCGGCGAGCAGAGTCGGTCACCGGGACGTCTAAATCGCCCCAGGCACCCATGGGGTCTCTGCGTGAGTGTACTTGACCTCTGGTCCGGGTTCGGCACCTAAACTTGCATATAGGGGCAGTATGAAAGGTCTACTATTGCTTCGTGGCTGGGCACCCTGTCGGGCTACACACGTTGGAAGTCGCGCTCGAAACCGTGGGACAGGACCACGGAGATAGGAAAGATCCCCGCTAGTGAGACAGGAGTTATAAGCCTAAGAACCTTAACCTAATAATGAATATAATGAACTAGAAGGGGAAGAATAATGTAGCCTCGCCAGGCATTAACAAATCCCCTCATGGTGGCGGACGTGGCGAAAACTAACAGCGGGTAATGGGGAGGTGAAATTGGCAGTGATGATGTGGTGGGCGTTCCGCATGCTATGGTGGCCGGCGTAGAGAAATAGAGTGATCAAAAAGACGAGAGAACGAAAAGGTGTGGTTGATGATAAGACGAAAAATGGCCGAAAAGAAGAGCACGAGAGCCACCATTGCACTCCCCGGTCACCAACTTGGAGGAACCCACCTCGACCGGGACAGAAATGAAACCAGGGCATTTACTTGGGGAGTAAAACTGGAGGCACGTAGGACTGACATCCTTAATGCCAATTATTCGCAATAAAGAAAGTAACAATTACACTACTGGTACATCTGCCTTCACTGTTGATCTTTGTACTGACACAGCACTTCTGCAGTGAAAGCTATCTGTACAATGCATAATTCGTTATTGAATGATGATGTATTGTAGTTAATTAGTTAGTGGGGTTTAAAAAGGGCGAGTTAGCTACTATGGCTATTTGCGCCCTTATCTAAAATCATTCACTAAACACGAACACAATACAATAACCAGAATGCTTAAAAGAACTAAAAAGCGTTGTCACGGTTAAAACGAGGCAAACAAATGCAGTTTCAACAAGGTGAAGCGTAAAAAACCATAAAAGTGAAAAGTTCTCAGATCCTAAGTAGTAACGAGTATTTAAAATGAAACAAGAATAGAATAAAACAAATGCCACCAGAAATAAATTGTCTGGCTCATTTATAAAATACACGGATGTAATAGCTCCGTATGTAAAATTTGTTAAAATCATATACTAAAAAAATATAACCTCCGGATGTGAAGAGTCCGGAGGATAAGTAAAACGGGTCAATAAAAAACTACATCACCTTGTCAAGTCCTGTATTCGATAAAAATCTCAGAACTGCACTTGTACAATTAAAATCATTTCCAAGAGCGTCACGTAGAGTCGGCCGAATTCCATACTGCCGACGGACACGGTCGTATTTTCTACACTGTAATAAAAAATGTTCCACCGTCAGTGGAAAATGTTATGGTTTATTTAACGACGCTCGCAACTGCAGAGGTTATATCAGCGTCGCTCCGTCAGTGGAACATGGCATAGATCACACCAGAGACCTGCATCAGAGCGAGCGCGGAATATCGTCATCAGTCCAGGAAGGCACTGACGGAATGAATAGCGATCATCTACGAATATTTCCGATAAATCACGAAGCAAAGAAACACACCGAGCGATCGGGTCTGAGGACGAGCGCTCGGTGTTCATGAGTGCTCTTCCTGTAGCAGTAAGCAGTAGGTGAATTGTAGGCTTGTCTAATCAGTACGTTTCATCGGAACGAATGTTGAAGATGATTCAATAGTATCGACGTCGATCTCAAGCAGAGGCTCGGACACCGTCTCTGTTGATGGTAAAAGATTACAAGACACGATGTCAAAAGTATATACCGAAAATAAAATTAAATCAGCAGAGTCAGAAAGCAGTTACTAGCTCTGCTTGGACTAAATTCAGAGAAGTAAAGGATAAGAATACCTTAAAGTACATAGTATTGTCCACACCTGTGGAGTAACGGTCAGCGCGAAACCAGGTGGCCCGGGTTCGAATCCTGGTCGGGGCAAGTTACCTGGGTGACATTTTTCCGGGGGTTTCCCTCAACCAATAAGAGCAAATGCTGGGTAACTTTCGGTGCTGGACCCCGGACTCATTTAACTGGCATTATCACCTTCATTCAGACGCTAAATAACCTAAGCGTCGTAAAATAACCTACTAAAATAAAAAAATAAAAATATTCCCAAGTTAGTAAGAGTAAAGTTCATATTACGTCAGAGATGAAACAAAATATATCGCTACTAATTTATTATTTGCATTTCATACCTCGATAGAAATTTTTAGTTATCACGTATTAAATGTAATTTGTTTTATATACGTTTTATAGTAATATAACGAAACATTTCATTTGCATTTACAGTAATTATCACGATTAATTGTTAAACGAAGTAGGAATGAAATATATTTATACAGAATATCATTTCAGGCTATTTCAATCTAAACAAATAAAAATGTGTAAGTAATTCAATTTCCACTAAATATATAATTGTTGAGAACAATCGAATGATTTCTATAATGATTATTCCATTGTAGGATTAAATCATTCGAATGCATGAATGAATTGTTCAATAAAATTGCAGTATGTCGATTACTCATTCTATACGTAGGCCTATAGCCTGAGAGCAGTGCTCTTTTTTCTTATCGCCATATAGGTCAGGTGTTTAATTTAATGAAGATCAGGGTCAGATTCTGGGGCTGTTACAAGAGTCAGTACGCAACACCCACACAGAACATTCGAAGCTTATCATTCTATTGTTGCGTCATATGATTCTGAACTCGAAGCTCTTATCATTATCATAAAATGGAACATATTCCGTTATGCAAGTACATATTTTGTATAACTTCATACGGTTTGTTGTGGTGGTAAGCAAAGTCAATGAATAATTGAGTGATATTGTGAATATTTCTATTATTTCGAATGGTTTTGATAATCAAAAAATTCTAATGAATTCATTCGATTTTTACCGATACTGTACTACGTAGTACCACAGTCTAATACTTACAGTCGCGCAACTTCAACACTTTCTTTGCCAACATTCGCGACACTAGCGCCCAAGCGGCAGGCAAGGCACTGGTAATAGGGTTAATACAATCTCATTCAGCCAGCACGTGCTTTAAAGGGATGCGAGATGTTATAAACGTTTTAATCATGCGTCGGAATAAAGGCAATGTGTACAATGACGAAAATTGCAGTAACAACAAGTTTAAATCTCCGAATTTGTCGTTCTTCAGATTCCCTAAAGTCCAAGAGAAAATCATAAATCAGTCATAACCTATAATCCACGTTGTAGGTAGCCTACGTATTGTGTTCTATAAAACATTTATTATTTATCAGTTACCTATTTGCATGTTAAAGTAAATACCTGTTACAGCACATTATTTTGTGTAAATGTGTAACCATTCCGATTTTGGATAATGTATCTAGAGTGATTAATGCAAGTAATTCCATAATATTTGTATTCGTGTTTATTTCTTTATATTTTTCAGAAGTTGAATGTTATATTGCATTCAAGTAGGGATCATGGTGTTAATTTTACAAGAATTCATGGAGTATTGTAATCCTTTTGCGAAATATTCACTTCTTGAATAAACCCGGACTGTGTCGATAAATTTCTGATGTGTTGGTGTAGATTCATGTGGCAGACGTATTAAGTTCTGAAGAAATAAAAGAGCCTTTTTAATTGAATATAAAAAGCAACCTTTTCTGTAATAATTTGCATGACTGTTAACTGTTATTGGTGTTGATTTTACATTCCCAGTGATTATTTGAGCCGTTCAGAGCAGAAGTGGTGTAAGTCAAAATTAGGTAATGAGGTTTAAAGTAAAAATTCTGTAAAATACAGCGCAAAGTAGCAATTAATATATCCTTCGTTCTATTCACTGACTACTAATGGTTTAAATAAATGCAATATTAACTGCTACTTTGCGCTGTATTTTACAGAATGTTTACTTTAACCCTCATTACCCATTTTTGACTTACACCAATTCTGCTCTGAAAATAAAATTAGGCCTACATTTTCGGAGTTAATATTGAAGTTACAATTTTTTCAACAAAATTGTTTGTTCATTTATTTGTTCTCACCTACGTCATATTAACAGTAAGTGCATGTAAATTACGTATTATATAGGTAGGATAAGTTAAAATTAAGCTTATGTGTGAAAACTGGAAATGTAATGTAAAATGCGGTAAACTTGCCATAAAAATTTACACCATAACATCAGCACTATTTGTGACTCAAAATAATAAAGGAAATACCGGTTCTTAAGAAATGAAAAATAATTAACTTCATAAATCAATGTCATATTAAGGTTTAAATCCTCCCCTTTTTTATTTTCAAGTTTACCTCAGCGGCCGAGTTTACCCCAATTTGCGGTATGGAAAATACTTAATTTCTCAGGAAAAAGGGAGAGGAGTTCACCACGCGATGTACCCTATGAGATATGGCCTACAATTTTGAAGCTACTAATTTTGACTCTTCTCACAGTAAATATAGAGTTCCAATGATTCATAAATATATTTAGGAATGAATTGAATTAACCGTCCACGTACGAACAATTATATTATTTCAAAGTATGATACGTGATCAGGGCCAAGATTCAGTTGTAAGGAGCAGAAAGAACTACGTTTATTCCCAGCTTCTGAAACTTGTAGATTAACTGCGTGTGAAATTCTTCTAGGATTCTAAAATAAAATTAATATGAACCTATACCCTTACTGTATAGCATAAAAATATAAAATAAATTACGCAAAACCCGTTTTCTGATGTGTTATCATATGTCGTGTGCACACTATTAACTTGCCTGCCGCTAGAGGGCTACTGTCGCGCCAGCTGTCAAATGTTGGCATATTTTATACTTATGAGTTGCGTGACTGTAAGTATTAGACTGTGGTAGTACTGTAGCATACTGCTTCGCGTACAGTGGTTGAAGCGAGCGCTCGTTCTGACAGGGGAGCGACCCCCCGGGCGATCTCGAGCGAGCGGAGGCAAAACCCGAGCTCGAGCGATTACACACGAAGAGCATTCGGTAAAACCGATCTCAGATATCGTTAAGCATCGCTCTCTTGCAGGTCTCTGGATCACACTCCGGCTGAGGCGATGTGTTGTAGGGTGGCAAAATACTGCGCGAGCTACATTATACTCTTTGACTGACGGTTATACAGACCTGTATAGAAATAACGATATGAAAATAACGCTTGTTGGAAAACTTTAATTGAAAATTATTAATTTTCTTTTGCGAATGTACCTTTAACACAAAATCGCTAAAATCAACAAATAAGTCGCAAATACGAGTATGATAAGTTCTGTGAACAGTCCGTGTCTGCAGATCTTTCCTGCACGCTGTAGACAAAACTCGTTTCTCATTTCGCAATCCATAAAATAATAACGCTATATGTTCCATATTATGTGCGGCTGAGTTTACCGGCACATGAATTAACATTAATAAACACACAAAATTTACAAATAAATTAGCACTGTAAAGTAGTGCGACTGTGTGCATTCAAGGTTCGAGTCTCAATCGGATCTCGTTCTCTATTTTTTTTTAGCGGCACTTCAATCTGAACTCACCTTTTTCCATTTTACTGTATTACATTTTAGAATCGTAAAAGATGTAAAGCACTACATTGTAGTCCAGGACATCAGCGTAACTCTGCATAGGGTATATGACCAGACAGTTGAGACGAATGCAGGGTCCAAAGAATGATGTGACTATAAGGTTTTAATGGTTTTATTACATAGTTTACTTAACAAAAAAAGCGTTATATGTTCTGTCACCTTTTATTCAAAGAATTGACTCATTTATTTCTCCATTAATATTACAAAATTTAACTTCAATTTAGTCAACATTAAGCTTCCTGAAGGAGCCCTCAAAGCCAAAGAGATCACCAAAGTTAAAGTCACTTCCTTGCCTTTTTCTCTCGTCAGACTTGAAGTTATCGTGTTGCAGGAACCAGTCGTGGTAACTGTCTACTTTCTTAAGCCACAGACCTGAAACAGTCCCAGCAAGATGTTAGACAGCGGAAAAAAGAAACAAAATATGAAAATAAATTAGATAGAAAGAGGAGCCAATGCACGATTCATTATGTTAGCTATGTTTGTTAATGTAATAAAGACGTTTGAATGGAAAGACATGTTACGATTTCACCACGGATTTTTAGGTATACAAATGTATTTTAGGTACCTAAAGCAAATTCTTTTATTACCTCATTTAGCATTTGTTAAATATAAAATAGGCTCTAAAAGTATTGGATAGACAAACACTAGAGATATTAAAAGAAGTAGTACAATATTAACAAATTAGCAAATTTATTGGCAAAGGCTAAAAAACCAACATTAGGCATATACAATATAGTTATAAACTATAGGAAATTGTACTTGTTCGTGCAAAGAGTGTTTATGTAAAAGTTTATACTCTGTCAAGGATATCGGTACTATCACTTAAAATAATATATATATATATATATATATATATATATATATATATAAAAATGCATTAAAACTCCACAATAATTGTTTCAACTGTTCAAATCACAGTTGGCTTCGCAATAAATTACTAAAACTTTCTCCACTGTTCTAGATAGGAAGTTTGGCTCTTGTCAGAGAAAATATTTTGTATACAGAAAAAGAACGTTCTTCATACTTCAATTTCGGTACATGTGCAACTGGAATTTTGCACTCAACTGCAGCGGATTTACCCACAAAAATATCTGCTGCTGCACACAATTCATTAAGGTCCTTGTTCTTTGTGAAACACTTTACATTTTTGTACGCACTTTTCCTCCCACATCTCCAGGCGCTTCCTTGATTTATTGTTTGAACTCTTTTTAATGTAAACCAAATCACGGGGGATGGAGGATTCTTCGAGTAACTGTTTTGCCGAAGTAACACAAGTAGCATCCTCGGGTAGATTTCCTCATGAATTTCTGGATCTTTGAGATATAGTCAATATAGATCTCTGCTGCTTTTAACCATGTACCCCTACAGGTAAAAATGGGTAATGTGGCTGAGGAATATCTGGGGGAGTTTCTCAGAAAGCATGTATCCTTTACGGTGCCTTAAAGGAAACTTCCTTCACAGTAGAGATAAATAGCCTACTTTGTTTTCGTCAACATTATTTGAATATAATACTTTCAGTCCATTGTTGACCAATTGTGCTATTGTTTCCTGATTTGTCTAAGGCAGTTGTTTTGTGCATATCAAGTAAGCTCGGGATGGCACATCAGGATTCGATTTTCCGACAACTAAATTCGCAATGTGTCGACCAAGGTAATCAGTCGTTTCCTCACATGATATCGAGATATGTGAATCTCCATTATCTTTTCCAATTATGTTCATTGGGCCATTGTAATTTGAATCCAATTAAATTTTGCGCACCGTTGACTTAGAAAGGATTAATTTTTGGCAGTATTTTTCAAGAAAGCCTTTGAACGTTAGATTTTTAGTTTCCGAAATGGAATGCTAGCTGCCACAACTGTATCACATAATTGTTTATAAAACTGATTCTTTTTGTTGGATTCTTCAGATGATAGCCATATTGGGATTGCTTACGTTTAGATTTGTGTTTGGAATTAGAGAACTATTTGGTAAAAAACAGCGTTAATTAATTAATTAATAATAATAATAATAATAATAATAATAATAATAATAATAATAATAATAATAGTTAGTTAGTTAGTAGTTAGTTAGTGGGGTTTAAAGAGGGCGCGTCAGCTACTATGGCTATTTGCGCCCTTATCTAAATTATGTCATTAAACACGAACACAATACAATGACCAAAATGCTTAAAAGAACAAAAAAGCGTTGTCACGGTTAAAACGAGGCAAAAAAATGCAGTTTGAACAAGGTGAAGCATAAAAAGCATAAAAGTGAGAAGTTCTCAGACCCTAAGTAGTATTTAAAAAGAAACAACAAAACAATAAAACAAAAGCCACCCGAAAGGTCCGAATGTTAAATTTGTTAAAATCATATACTAAAAAATGTAACCTCCGTAATAATAATAATAATAATAATAATAATAATAATAATAATAAATAGTGATGTGTTTAATAACAGAATTTCACTTTGAAAATGTTCACGCTAAATAGAATGATAAAGAGAAAATGGAGTAATTGTGCAACAGAAGAAATTGTAGGAATAAGAAATCTTTCCCACGAAGTCAAATAACTCACGGCTTTTCGTGAATGGCACTATGATTATATACTCCAAGAACCGTGTATTCCACCGCTGTGGAGTAACGGTTAGCATGTCTGGCCGTGAAATGAGTGGGCTCTGTTTCAATCATGGTTGGGACAAGTATCTTTGCTGACGTATTTTCCTCAACAAAATTAGGGGCAGATGCCGGGGTAACTAACGGCGCTAGATCCTGGACTCATTTATCTGGCATCATCATCTTCATTTCACTCGGATGCTAGAAAAAAATAGCAGTTGTTAAAGCGTCATAAAATAAACAAACTAAAATAATGGAACCGTTTACGATTATTGGTGGTAAATGCAACTTTAAAATTGAGATTCGAAATAAAACATCGGCCCAAGTTCAGAAAACCAAATTTTAGAGAAGACTTTATTCGAATTGTTAATTTCTGGGTTGCATTTTATTAATGAGTTTTAGGTTATAGTTTTACACAGTCAAACTGCATTATAGCATCGAGTTGTGATGTTTGTGAGATTGATGGGTATTGAGAAATTAAGGATTATTTAAGCTTGACTTCAAACGTTGTTTTATTTTAGCTCTTCTTTGGTATAATGAATTAAAATTTGGTTAATTAGAAATATATGAAATGAGAGTAAATGCGCACGAACGTGCATAAGGTGAGTTAATCAGTCTGAGCAAAACTTATTAAGCCATGAACGTCTTTCAGCGTACTTTTCGACGTGGTATCGTTCACATGGGCTTTTGCTCAATTCGCACACGCAATCTTGGTTCGGCTCATGGAAACTCTTCGTGCTGCATACCTTGTGATGAAAACCATGGATTGCGTATCGTGTTAGGATGTGCCTCATCTCGTAGTTGGGTCGTGTCCACTCTCTCGTACACATAGCCTCTGTTGTGTCTTTCCTCTTCTCCTGCAGTCCTTGGAGCGTAGTCTCATATGCGCTGGTGCTCGGTAGTAGTAGCTGTCGTCTAATGTCTTCGATGAACAAAGTCTCTCTCATTAGGGCATATGTCATTCTCGATGGTGTCATTTTTCCAAATCCTAGCACTCTTCTCATGAAGCGTGCCTTCACTGTTTCTATTTGTGCCATGTCTCTGCTTGTAAATTTTTCCCAAATTATGTTCATTCCATATGTTGAAATATATTAAATTAACCAAAAATTCTCATACACAAACAAAAAGTCTGCATAACATTTATTTCAAGCAATAAAGAAAATTAGTCTGTATCTAAATATCGACTGTAAGGAAATTTCATAACATCATAAAGTACTCCTGTGATCCAAGTCGTTTGCCTTGCGTTGGTGAAAATTGTTCCTCTTTTTCAAAATTTCAAGAGCTGGGTTCTTTCCAACTAAGATTTTGGTATCCGACTATTCACATTCTCCACAGACAAAAGATTTTGAACGAGGAGAAGTATAATCAAAATTATTGTGGAAAACAAAAGAAACGAATTATATTCAAAGCCGGATGCTGCTCTTTACTCAAGATATTGTTCTGCATGTTCTTGGTAGACGTTGTTCGATATAGTTTTGCTCCTCACCAAACTTTTTTAATATCTAACGCTTATTTTGTCTCCTTTCTGCAGGCTTATCACTTTCAGAGGAATTTCACTATCAGATTCACTCGAAACTACGTTCAGCTGGCGAGTGCCTTCCATTTTCTAGACTTGTCAACCCAGTGACTTCCCTGGAACACACGATCCCAAGTTGGCACTGTAGACAACGAAACAGGGACCGAAGCGAAAAACTTTGGACATTGTTACATAGAATCAAAAGTTAGAGACGTGACAAAAGTGTATAAACATAAGGACTTTGGCTATTTCTTGTCGGTGGAAGGTCATTCTGCCTTAGCAGTGCTAACGTCTGAAGTAATCTCAATTTCTTTAAAGAGGCGACAGCTATGTTGTATTATTTGCGACCTCAGGTGAATTCCTCCGGTTTCTTCTGCACTTTTGTTTTAATTTCATTCATTCATTCATTCATTCATTCATTCATTCATTCATTCATTCATGTGGATTCATACTACTGCCATGTCATCCGAATTTCTCAGAATATCTACATACATGTTACAACTATCAATTTCGAAACTGCTTAGTACACTGACCATTTTGTGATTGTAGAATACTTACTCCAGTTCTCTTGCAATGAACCTGCTGTCCCACCCAGATCATCGGGAAGGCACATTCGCGGTACTTGTTTAGTGAAGTTTGTGAGATCTTTCCCATGAACATAAATCTGGAAATTGTAAGGGATATATGTTTTTAGTACTACTCTCAATGAGCTTGATTCATAATTATAAGATGGTTAAGGAACTACAACCAAGACCGGACTTTCCTTACTCAAGCTCTTTATGCCGTTTGTGAAATAGAGCTAGGCGTGATTTTCAAATTAATTATGGCATTCCGGCTCCTCAGTATAATCATTCCCATTCTACTGTCCTTTTTCAAATTGGTGATTGAGGGTTTCTACTTGATCATCCTTTGAGTAATCGTGCCATAAGATTTTCGGCCAAGCTGACTTATCGACATAGAGATCCGTATCGTGTTCTCTCTTTTCATTCTCCGGTTACGGTCAAGTTGGATGGCCCTCAAGCTAGTCTGTTCAGTGCTCATGTCTCTCAGCTCAAGAAAACTTGTGCGCCACAGAATTGCCCTGTTGGTTAAAATGTACCACCGCCGTGTGGTCGCCGGGATAAGGGTAGCACCACCGTATCCATGCGTGAAGTAAAAGGCTGTCTAAAATGGACACCTTTTTCCTAGGGTTTTTTGTATAGTGTAAAGGTTAATTTTTTTAAGTGTATTGTATTATCGGATTCGTCGTTCGGGATGTTTGATAGTGGCATACGGCGTTCCGATAGTGTGGCGTCTGTGTATTAATCTGTGTTTATTGTTTGTGTTTTTAGGTCCTATCGGATTCACGGTACTGGTACTCTGGGATGGACTACAGACTTCCGGTATTGTGGGCTGTTTGGGTACCCTTTTGGGGATCCCCCGTGTGGTCGCCGCGGTAAGAATAGTGCCACCGTAGTCCATAGTCCATGCGTGAAGTGGAAAGCTCTTTAAAATGGACATTTTTACTAGGGTGCTAGTTTTGGAGCTGCGAGGAGCGTAGTGATATCCGAACAAGTGTTGGTTTTTGCTATCCTTCCTAAATTGTGACTTGGGCCGAAAAAGAGGCTGTTTAAATTTTTCATACTCATTTGGTGAATAATTCTATATGTAAAGTGGAGTCACCTAATGTATAGCGAATGGGAGTGAGTGGTTTAAATCCCTTTCCTTCTTGTTCTGCCTTTTTGTGGCAGTTGATTTTTTATATATATACGTACATGTTTCACTTTAATTTCGACCCTCTGTGCGGGCATGGTACTGTTCTCCAACCAGGAGAAAAACCGTGAAAGGAATGTGCTTACTATTGCGTTATCTATTGGAGCGAAGTAGATAGATAATATTATAGTTATAACGTCAGTTTAAAAATCATGCGCTCTCCTGCACATGTTATTTCCTGTATGGAGGGATTAAAATACCAGGAGATTAATCGTGATCTAATTTTGTAACTAGGGTAGTATAAAAATGTGTATATCAGTGTTAATGTTTGTGCTGTGAGAGCTACGAGTACCCGTGTGTGTGTGATCTTATGACATCTTATGTCATCAACATTAATTCACAGCATCACCCCGCTCCTTTTCATTCCCTGGAGACTTTCTCGTGGTTGGAGTACAGTATATAATGGTATTTTAATGCCTTGGTTGGGACTTGTATTGTAATGTATGTGTACGTGTGTATATTTAAGTGTTTTCGTTATATTGTTTTTCTCTTCTTTTAGACTTAAGTAATAATTTTTACTTATATTAATAAATTTTTATTGTGCAGGTGAAGGGTAATTTTTATTCATTTACCTGTTATCCAGCAAGGTTTCTCCGACCATTATTCATGGTTTAGGGACCTTTATTTTGAGGAATGGGACCCCAATACGTCTCAGTGTTTCTCAATATTACTAACCAAATTTACGTACCTTGGTATACATTCCAAGCTTCAATTTAATGTAAATTTGGCTTTTACTGCATCTTAAGCGATATAATTATTAAGTAATCGTAATTTTAATACTTACGTTTCGAAAGAAAATACGTACCCTTGAAGTGAGTTTGGAGCTTAAAACAGTTTTTATTATCCATATCAGGACGTCAGCACAAGAAGGAGCATTAATGATGTGAAATGCTTTTAATCGAGTGTTAAACGCTTTCTGAAAAAGAAAATTAAATCAAGCTCTTTGTATTTGTAGTGTAAGCAAGCAGTGGCTATATTAGTAACTGCACATGGCAATTTCAGGAAACATCTTCAACAAATCATTTCATATAGAGATAATTCCATCTTATACGTCTACATATTGTAGTATACTTTTTGAGGTTTGGATTTCTGAAGCCATACACATGGAAACTTATTGGAGTCTATTCTTCCTTGAAAATGAAGAAAACAGTGATACTAAATTCTATTACATGATAAATTAACAGTAACATGTAAACAAGAAGATTATAATCTTGCGTACGTAAGCACTTAGAAACAATATAACCTCATTAATAATCTTACTCTGAATCTGATACCTTATAATTCCGATTTGCAACATATTTCCTTGCATCCAAGTAATATCGAATATGTAACATAAAACCAAATAAATAATAGTAACAATAATAAATAGGTAAATAAATAAACAGACAAATAAATAAGTAAATAAATAGTTGGAAAATTCATAAAAAAAATATGGGAATTGAAATATTGAATACAATAGAATAATCGAATAATAACAAGATGTGTACACATACCAAAAAATTAAAATATTGGTTTCATAAATCAAACACAAACCTGTTATATGTCTCATACAGATAACATACTACAATTATTTTCACAAGTTCTCAACAGAAAATTATTTAATATTTTCCAAAATGTAGCCTATTTCACTGGTATCGAAGATAAAACGGATTTCGAAGCAGATCTATACAATAACCCTATCAATTTTTCATAACTTTATAAAGTATCATAAAATGTGATGCGAATGAGTCCCGAAACAGCTTACACATGAACACATAAAAATGAGGCTTAGGATATGCAGTGGTGCAAGAATTATTATTTCGTTGAAGGGAAGAGTCTCGGAAGATAACTGTGATGTGTGATGAAACATCAGTTCCCGTGGGATAGAGTATGGAGTGAAGGCTTTCATTCACATCTGTGAAATAATTTAAAATATATGTATTCGCAGACCAAGTAATAATGACTGTTCTGTTTGGGGACGTCAGTCGACTGATATTTAGAAAACATTCATGCTACTGTCAATAGTAAGTATGAAGCTTATTTTCTAACAGACACGAAGTCAGACGATGTCGAGTGCAAAGAAGAGAGATTCGTTTTCTTCAGGGTAGCCCTGGTCCCCACTATGCCCGTACCACCGTCTAATGCTGTAATGCTTGACAGCTTAGACTGGGAGATCATGCAGCATACCTCTCACTGCTCAGTTCTCTAACCATCATATTGTCATATAATTCTGTATTCTCAAAGGTGCTCTAATATATTTAAATTATTGAGAATGATCATGTCAAAACGGAAGTGCAAAATTTAAATTTGTTGTAGCGGCGAATCCAATAATGCCCGTTTCGTAATCATCAATCATTAATAAAGACTGTCCACACCTGTGGAGTAACGGTTAGCGCGTCTAGCCGCGAAACCAAGTGGCCCGGGTTCGATTCCCGGTCGGGACAAGTTACCTGGTTGAGGTTTTTTCCGGGGTTTTTCCTCAACCCAATATGGGCAAATGCTGGGTAACTTTTGTTGTTGGACCCCGGATTCATTTCACCGGCATTATCACCTTCATCTCATTCAGACGCTAAATAACCTAAGATGTTGATAAAGCGTCGTAAAATAACCAAATAAAAAAATTAATAAAGACTCAACATTATTCATAAAAATTTGCATATCTTTTAGTGGATGTGTTCTTCTTCACGCTCGCCAGTTCTTTCATTGAAATTTTTGTGATTTATAAGTCAATATTATCTTTCAGTTCCTCAAAGCGATTGCACTACTCACTCGCAAATGTTGATCGCCTTCTTTTAGATCAAGAACTGGGGCATAGTGACAAGTTAAGGCCAGCGTTTGGTCACCCTGTGAAGAAAACAGATTAGCTGTGCTATGGGGTATACAGATGAGAGCACATGCACAAGACACGTTCGGTATAGTCAGCGCAGAGACAATTGCCAAAGCTCACCGATAGTAACATGTTTAGGTGTTGATTATTAGTCTGAAACTGTTCCTTGTGTATCTATATAAGAAATTGAAACAAGAAACCACATCATATGTCATCGTAGGTCACCTGAATCGATTACAATCTTAGTAAAGCATACATAATATAGGTTTGGAAGTGTATTCCGAAAAGACAAAGTATGTGATTATGTCTCGTGACGAGAATATTGTACGAAATGGAAATATAAAAATTGTAAATTTTCTCCTTTGAAGAGGTGGAAAAATTCAAATACCTGGGAGCAACAGTAACACATTGATGGTACTCGGGAGGACATTAAACGTAAATGGGAGGATAATATTAAAATGGATTTGAAGGAGGTGGGACATGATGGTAGAGACTGGATTAATCTTACTCAGGATAGAGATCTATGGCGGGCTTATGTGAGGACGGCAATGAAACTCCGGGTTCCTTAAGAGCCAGTAAGTAAGTAAGTAAGTAAGTAAGTAATACATAATATAGGTATTCATATATAAGTCTCGCCGTCCTCATTGAATAATCATTGACTATAAGTAACCATACCGTAAATATCTATTAATTTGAGAAAATTCGTTGCGCCACCGGGAATAGAACCCGGGACCTCTCAGCTCTGCGTGTCGAGCGCTCTTTCCATCTGAGCTATACCGGGACACGATCTACGGTGCCGGTCGAACTCTTCTTCCTTGTTACATCAATAGCCTACTACCTGCATTTTTAAGACATTCATGCCATGTATGCAGGAGCGGATATTTAATGACTCTATAGCCATTTTCGACAACAGTAAGTTTATGAATACTGTTAACATTGATATATGCATATACTCATTTATGAGGTCTCACCGTCCTCATTGAATAACCATTTACTATAAGTAGCCATATTTTAAATATCTATTAACTTGAGAAAAATTTGTTGCGGTATCGGGAATCGAACCCGGGACCTCTCAGCTCTGCGCGAGACCTCATATATGAATATATGGATATATCAATGTTAACAGTATTCATACTCTGTTGTCGAAAATGACCATAAAGTCATTAAATATGCGTTCTTGCATACATGGCTTGAATGTCTTAAAAATACAAGTAGTAGGCTATTGATTTTACAAAAGAAATCGATAAATATGCCTTCGTGACAATGAATGTTGCTTTAAGTAATGATTAATTAACATACTGTTGTGAACTGAAAGTGGACCGAATGTTCCGCACTCCAGGTGAGAGACTTTTGGTTATTAAGTAACGAAGTGTTAAAACGCTTTCAATTTAAAAAAATCTTTCCACGTGTATTGAATCTCGAAATTTAGACTCTGAAGATTACAAAAATAAAAAAAAAATTAATGTCTGACTTGCCTTTCAATAGTGAAAATGGGCAATGGTGCAGAGAGTGGAAGAAAAGCCATGCAATAATTTCAGACACCACTTCTTCACATGTGCTGACCACGCAATGCATCAACGTGGCGAATGATAAAGATTCCAACTACTACCGTGACAAGTGTTGCTAATGTTAATATTATTAGAACAGCATGAAAGCACTCGTATTTTAAACTATATAGAAATGTTTCCTTTCTTTCAATTATTATATCAATTTTACAAAGAGGATGGCATTTTCAAGAATATATGACAGACGACGGCTTGTGCATTTGCATGAGTTCGTATGATGTTGGTTTCAACAAATGATCACTGCAATGGATGACCTCTTTTCAAGTTAATTAGTTAGTGAGGTTTAAAAAGGGCGAGTCAGCTACTATGGCTATTTGCATCCTTATCTAAAATTCTTCAAAAACAAAAAATACAAACAATTCAAAAAAGTGAATGCTAACACAAACTAAAAAAAGTTGTCACATTAAAAACGAGGTACACAAATGCTGTATTAACAAGGTGATTCGTAAAGAATCATAAAAATGAGGAATTTTCAGACACTACGTAGTGTATAAAAAGAGACGATAAAATAATAAATAAAACACCACAAAAGGAAAAATTATATTGCGGATTTCTAAGTCCAGATCTCTGTACATTCTCGGCAGGAAGGATTTGCCAACTAATGGGAGATGGCGAAGCATGCGGTTATTGATGTTATCAGGGGGAGGGGAGGTGTCATGGGATGTGTCTGGTGTCATCTCAAGCATCTCGCATGTGAACAGTGTATTGTAATAATGTGTTATCTGATTAAAAATCTGAGGCTTAGTTTTTCCACAGCATGTTCGATTTTTTAAATTTCCGGATCACAACTATTTGAGCTGTTTATCTGTGCAAATATGCTAGCAAATACTTCAACAATTTCTATGGGACTGATGGTAGTATCCCGAGATATTCAGCAAGATTTCTTGTCGGGGGTGTGCCACTTGAAGACATAAAATAACATGATTCTCTTCATAGATCAATAGTGTTGTAGTTCTGTATATTTGCTGCGTACACCGTTTACGTTCCATTGTATATCAGTCATCGCGAGGCGGTAAATCATGATGGTGACTTTACGGGGGATTTTCTCTTCTGTTCTTTCCTATGACTTTGTGCCTTCGACTGCTGCGACATCTTATTTTTCGACAGTGGCGACTCACTTACTATAAGTCTCGGTTCTGACCGTGATCTTAATCGAGTACGGGATCGAGAGGGAGTTCAGGATTTCTCTCCCGTATCAGAAGTGCGACGTCGTGATACTCTCTCACGCTCAGAATTAGTCTGTGTCGTTGTATCATCTGCCTTTTTTGATACATAGGCCCTGGTAACAAGACCACAGCTGTCGTCTGACTCGTCAGTCTGGGTGCCAGCGTCCACATAGTTCCGGTACTCCCCAGGTACTAGTATAAAATCAAGAGGTAGCGTTTGAGTTGACACATCGATACCCTCTTGTTTTTTGTAAAACAGAAGCATAGGACTTTTCTTTGTTTCTTTTCTGAATCAAAGTAATGCTTAGGTGCCTCAAAGAAAGTAACATTGTCTCTAACTCGGAGCTTTTGTATTCCTTTCTCTACCAGACAGTTCGCGCAGTCCTAGAAATTTGCGTCATGGACCCTTTCACAATTCACACAGTGCACAGTGTTGAGACATGGGGAATCACAATGGTCACCACCTCCGCCTTTGCACATGGGATTTCGTTATTGCAATGTTTCTGCGTATGTCGGAACTAAGTCCCCACAGTGCCAGCTGCGAAGAAGATATGACTGGACCCAAATTGAAGCGATCTCTCGCCGCCATCTTGAGGTCATGACAATAGCGAACGAAAAACATTGCTGATAGAAGGCAATCGTTAAACACACTAGGACTTATTACTGTGTATCATAAAAGTAACCAAACATAAGCTAAATAATGACGAGAAAAACAAATAAATAACTAAACGTAATAACCAACATTCCTCCAAATAATTGTTAAAGATGTTATGCTGAAACTCTTAGTCAGCAATCCTCATGAACTTTGTAAATTAGGCCTATTCATACTGTATTTGCATAATTCATCATCCGTACAATGGACTTCCTGAAATAGCAAAAAGATGCAAAATGGCCGTAGAGTAAATTCAAAGAACACATCATGCAGGAGGGCCAAAAGTCGAGATGCATCGTGTGCGACAGAAAGACATAAAGACATAAAAACAAAAACATTCTATAATAAATGCATAAAACCTATGTGCCTGAAGGATATGAAACATGTCTGCAGTACTGCTATGAAGTAGTTCATAACACTAGCTCAGACAAATGGACAATTTTTATTGTTCTTTTTTGTAGACCAATGTGTCTTTTTTTAATCCTGTTAGTGTAATTATACTGGTGCTATGTAATATTAAAGAACCACTTCTATACAGGATGTACAACCAACGAACGCTTGAAGAATAAATGAGGATAAAAGTTTTGCTACAGGAGTCAAATTACAGTGAACGCAGGATATTTCCAGATATACTGGATCATGCGAGAAAGGGTGCTGGTGGGAGAAGGAAAACTGATTGCTTCTTGAGGTAGGAGAAAGAGAAAAGTAAGTGATGATGGTAAAGGAGAACCATGCATACGTTGACTGTTTTACCAAAAATAAATTCACAATAAAATTAATATTTTGAAATGTAAAGAAATAAAACGTAATATTCTCAACAAAATGAAACGTTATTTCTACCTAAAATGTTTACCTATCAATTTCATATTTGCTGGAGGCTGGTATATACTTATAATATCAACTTTAATAGGAAAACTATTTCGACAAACTCATGCAGTACGTTCCATTGTTCGCGCACGAATTATCTAGCCGAAATTCACACATATAAAATAGTTTTCACAGGTAATTTAATTTCAATTTTAAAGTTATGCCTTTTTGTCATGAAATAATTATTTCGAGAGTTGTGATCTCCAAGTAATTACCACAAGGGACATTCGTTGAGCTCAATTAAATTACCGTAAAACTATCAGGATGGTTGTATCTCGCTGAATATTAAAATTCTATTCAGGAGAGCTTCACAGATCAGAAGAATATGAGATAGAGTCCCTTTTGCCTGCTTGCTAATTCGTCAAATGTGACTGCTGTCGTATATACAAATCAATGTTTCCTGAACTGAATTCAGTTATAACTCCGCTTCTCTCTTAAGGAAAGTTTCTCATTTTGAATGAAATGTATAGTACGATATGAGTAGGGCACACACCGTTGCTTACGAGATTACACAAGCTGGCGCATAGCACGATCGAGAGTAGGTCTCTGTGAGTCATGACAGTTTCTGCCGCTAGGTTCGCCTCGCTGCCCTAAGAAATTATGAATAGTACCATTACAAAGCATTGTGTATCGTGAAAATAGTTCGATTAATTGTGCATTACTGATTGAGTACGAATATTATAAATATGCCAAGCACATTACAGTGTTATTTGAAGTTTGTTCAGCTATCTTTATAGCTTGCTTTTTAAATTACATATTGTCTGTCTTAGTTTCCCAGTAAGCTGATTTTGTTTCCGAATTGTCCTAGTAATTTTTTACGTTGTAATGTAATGGCTTTGGGAATTTTTTTATTTTCAATTGAGCACTGTGTGGCTATAGTTTTTTTTATGTGCTTCATAGATTTCTTCAATTGAAACATTTGCTTCATTGAAAGCTGATGTACTATGTTCAACATTGGGTTTATTTTCTTAGCAGGATGGATGTTATTCACCACTTCTGTTATCCTTCTTTTGTTGCGTCTACTTATGTTTGAAACATTTTGTTTATGTCTTGGAAAATCATCAAAGACGGATGGTACCACATTAGGAAGCAAACATTTTAATGTTGTGCTAATGCTAAAATCATCTTCTTTGAAATGTCTCCTGCAGACACGCGATTTCTTGTTTGACGTCCAAAGAGTCCTTGGTTTGTCCCCTTCGCGAGAAATGGCTACACACCACTTCTTTCTTAGTCCTTCATCTTGTGGAAAACAATGAAACGAAATTCACATTCTTTATTCTGGTTCGATTTGCACAATGGCACACAGCAGTAAACCATTTCAATCACACAAATTACAGGCTAACTTCCTAATTTAATAAATGCTAATTCAAAATATATTTACACGCACTAAAATACTACAGCGTTTACTATTACTATGCTCAATAGATTAATCAGTAGGCCTATAGAAATGTTTTCACCACTGCAAGAAAAATTCGCGCAATAATTATACTTCTCAGTTATTGTGACGTTCGTATTTAAAAAAAAAAAAAGAGAGGGAAAAGTTAGGCCTTCTTGCAAATGCTTAATTATGAATTCAAGGAAATTAAAGATAATGCAGTATCTTAATTAGTTGCAATATCTTATTTAATAACAATATTAATAATATTAGGTGTAAAGGTTAGGCTATAGTGCGTATATGTAAGATGTCAAGTTAATTTATTTCCGGAAATGTTTGGTGTATGAACTGAAGTACAGAGCAGACAGTCCCTCAGTTTATATGTAATATGTTTTAATATCAAGAATGACAGCCTTTTATTGTAATATAATTGAATTGTCCATAAAATATTGTACGAAGCATTTAATAAGCAATGGTGAGTCCTTTAAATGTCCCAAATGTCAATGTCATTTAAGTGTTCTGCTATGAATATTTAGGGCAGAACAGAGCGGCGGAATGATTACAAACCACTTCAGACTCGTTTTTCAAGCGCTATGCGCCAGCTTGTGTAATCTCGTAAGCAACGGCACACACACATATTAAGAGTTCGGAACCCTCTTTTAAAAATGTCTTCACGTTTCAGTACTCTCATATATTTGTTCTACAAAACGTGTAGCAAAAATGGTTAGACACTAATTAGGTTGGAAATAAAATACTCGAATGAAATGTTCTGTTGTGTTAGTACTTACAGTGATTCTTTTCCTTTTTAAAAAAGAGAAGTCACATGCAGTCACATGGATCACTTCTTACACAAGACAAAAACCCGACTAGACACTTATAGGTCAAAATTTAAATAAATCGTTTTTCATTAAGAAATGAGAAATGCGATACCTATTGATTGTACCACTATCCAGCTAAATTAAAGCAGACGCTTGTACAGACTCTTATTATGTATCATTTCGATTATTGTGACGCTTTATTCAGTGATCTCAGGGTGAATTTATCCCAGAAACTGCAACGTGTTCATAATGCGTGTGTTCGTTTCATTTGTAATATCACTACTACGATCACATTTCTCCTTCTTTCGATAAATTATTGTGGCTCAGGTTAAATGAGAGGAGAAACTTACATCCCCTTTCTCACTCATACCGAATTTTGCACACCTCTACTCCCTCTTACTTATCTGTCCGATTCCACAGTCTTTCTCAGTATCATAACTTAAATACTCGGCCACAATATGATAACACGCTAGAAATACCACTCCACACATCATCTCTTTATTCTTCATCTTTCACTGTTGCTACTTCTCGTCACTGGAATTCTCTGCCCCCTGAAGTCAAGGGCTGCCGAACCTTAATTTCCTTTAAATGTAAATTAGAAAAATATCTTATGATTAGTTGCCAGACCTAACGCGTTGCAAATATTTAATGGAATGTGTTCCACTGTATTAATTTTTTTTTGTTTCTTATTTTTATTGTGTAATCATGTAAATCGTGTTTATTTGTCACTTAACGCCAATATGTATCCCACTGTGTTTTTTTATTATTAATCTATTTTTGTGTACATTTTATTCAATCGTCGGTTTCTGGTTTAATTATGTAAATCCTACTTAATTGTAATCTAATACTAACATGTATACTAATGTGTTTATTTTTATTTTTACTGTGTAGGCTACATTTTTTTATGGAATTATCGGCTTCTGTTTTTATGTGATTCGTATTTGATTCTAACAATATTAATATGTATTCCACTATGTTTATTTTTATTTTATGTAACTACCTCTTTTAATCTCATTATGTACATAAATTGTATCAGTATGTAATTACTTAATTGAGATTCAGTTTTATGTTCAACTATGTAAGCAAGTTTTAATCCTGGTTGAGTGTAAGAGAAGGCCTTACGGCCTTAATTCTGCCAGGTTAAATAAAGTCATTATTATTATTATTATTATTATTATTATTATTATTATTATTATTATTAAATAATTATTGTTATAAATGAACTGTTCTGTTTGCCAACTGTAGTCTAACATGAGAAATATGGTCGAACACAGATTGTAGATATAAATGCTGAGAAGAGAAGAATTATCTTACCATCAGGCAGACTTCGCCTTTCTTCGCCGTAGTAAACGTCATTTTAGAAGCATGTCCAACTGTATAATTTTCCAAATCAAGTATAAATATATCTGAGAAGCAGTATTCTTCACACATTCTGACTTCAGTTGTCATTAAACACAGTCTAGCTAGATCTTCATGCAGATAATTCATAGCATCCTTAGATAGATATTTCATCATTATAACTCGGTCTCCTTCAGGTGTTAGTTCTGGCATTGGAAAGAAACAACTGTAACAACAAAAAGTACATGTTTATTACGAGATAATAATTTCTCCATGATCATAATTAACAATAACAGGGCAATCACCGGTGTAAATATTACATAGATGAACACCAACATCACCATAAACAACTCTATTAGTATATTAACTGTATAATATATCTCAAGTGAATTAATCGTCGTATTTATCTCGGGCATTTTAGGTCTTATAAATTGTGTGTTTGTGTGTGTGTGTGTATTCCCCTTTATGTTATGTAACTGATTTTGATTATGTGTAATTTTCTACTTTATTTTATATATTACATAACCGATCTTGACTATTTGTAATTTTATATTATGTAACTGATCTTTTCTATTGTAATTTTCTACTATATTTTATGTAATTTCTAAGGTATTTTCTTTTGTGTTGATTTGTAATCAAATTTTGTATTTCATGTATATTATTGAAACCTGGTTGAGTGGAAGAGAAGGCCTCACGGTCTTAACTCTGCCAGGCAAAATAAACCTACTACTACTACTACTATCGCCATCCTTACCACCATAGACGTCACATTAATCACCTCTAATATTACAAATACCATCACACATTCGCGATCAATATTTTATCGTCGCAGGAGACCAAATTTGCCCCAGGTAAACTCGCAGGGTGCAATAGGGGGAGGGATGTTTTAGGCCCACTCGTTAGTAAACTCACTCATCTGGAAACATAATTTAATTCAAGTAACAAATAAGACAACTAGGGGAGATTTCTTACTAGACATATTTCTTTTAAGACCTTCACAAATGGTCGCAGTTATTGAAATGATTCCAGGTATTAGTGACCACGACGCGGTAATTGTTGAAATTTTATGGAATGCTAGGTACAAACAAAGCGGAACAAATATCAAGTATATCTTACAATATAACAAAGCGGACAGAGAAGGCTTACAGAATTATCTTAGAGAAAAGTAGGCCTACTCATTATGGGTAGTAAAGGGCAATAGTGTAGAAGAATGCTGGGTGGAGTTCAAGCAGATTATATTAACAGGGATACAAAAATTTATCCCGATTAAACGTTTATCTAACAATCCCGATCCGGAATATTATAATACATACATACGGAAACTGAAAAGAAAACTAAGGAAATCCTACAGCCAGCGAAAAGAAAGCGTTATAAAACAAACAAGATTAACACAACTATCGAAAAAACTGCTTAATGTGAAAAAAGATAGCGCAGGAAAATTACCAAATAAACTTTTCAATGGTGAACAAAACCGTTGGGGGGAATTTTACAAAGTAAGTTAGTTAGTGGGGTTTAAAAAGGGTGCGTCAGCTACTCTGGCTATTTGCGCCCTTATCTAAAATTCTTTCAAAACTGAAAACAATCAATCTAATGAACTGAAACCTAACACGAAACTAAAACATGATGTCACAGTAAAAAACGAGGTACATAAATGCAGTATCCACAAGGTGATTCTTAATAAATTATAAAAGTGAGCAGTTCTCATAACCTAGGTAGTATTTCAAAAGAGACAATAAAATAATAAAACAAATACCACCAGAGATAAATTACCTGGTGCACTTAAAACAAAAGCACTTTATAAAATATTCGGATGTAAAAGGTCCGAAATGTCAAATTTGTTAAAGACATAAACTGAACAAAATAATGTAACCTCCGGATATAAAGGGTCCGGAGGATAAGTAAAACAGGTCAATAAAAAAGTAAATCACCTGTCAAGTCCTGTATTCGATAAAAATCTCAGAACTGCATTTGTACAATTAAAATCATTTCCAAGAGCGTCACGTAGAGTTGGACGAACTTCATATTGCCGACGGACACGTTCACATTTTCTACAATGCAATAAAAAATGTTCCACCGTAAGTGGAACACGGCATATATCACACACCGGTTGAGGCTCACCACGTAGGAAATGGCCAAATTTCATAAATATGTGAAGAGAAGACGACGCAAGGAAAATTATTCGAGCTTCCCTCTGAAATATGACCTCAATCAATTTATTGTACAGGACAGCAAAAACGCAGAAAAACTAAATTCTTATTATGACACTGTATTTGGAATGAGGACAATAATACCTAATTTAGCTTCTGTGGAAAATACGGGTCAATTTTCTATCAAGCCTAGGTACATAAGGAGAAAGATCTCTAAATTGAAAACTCATAAATCAGTAGGACATGATGGTATCGCTGGAGACATGTTAAAATTGGAAGCGGAAGCTATGATTTCCTATCTAGTGCGTATATTTGAAATATCAATAAACAATGGTACTGTCCCGCGAGATTGGAAAGATGCAATAGTGGTGCCAATTTATAAGGAAGGGTCTCTCTCAGAGACAAAAAGTTACAGACCGGTCAGCCTCACTTGTGTGGTTAGCAAACAGATGGAACAATTGATGTCAGCATAGCTAAGGCAGCATTGAGGTGATTCAAATTGGTTACATAATTGTCAGCATGGTTTTTGGGGGAGCTACTCATGTGAGAATCAATTAGTAACTGTATGTCAGGATTTAGCAGCCGGAATAGATTCAAATAGCCAAGTAGATGTAGTGATTATTGACTTTTCACTCAGTTTTGATGTGGTCCCACACAACATATTGTTGGTCAAACTACAATCAAAGGGGGTTGACTTCATAGTACTCCAGTGGATCAAGTAATTTTTAACTTGTCGCACTCAGAGAGTACGGGTGGGGGAGGAATTATCGAGCCCAATATAAATTACTTCCGTAGTCCCACAGGGGAGTTTCTTGGAGCCCCTACTATTTCTGGCTTTTTAAAATGATCTGCCAGTTAACATCTTGTCCAGGGTTCGCTTATTCACGGATGACTATCGTATACAGGGAAATAAAAAGTCATGAAGATACTAGCGTTTTTCAGAATGACCTCTATAGAATAAACGATTGGGCAATAGCCAAAAAAGTGAAAATAAGTTCTCTGAAGAGCATAGTCATCAGTTTCACAAGCAAAATGAATAAAATAATCGCATCGTACACGTTGGGGGATGAAACCATTCCGGAAGTTTTACTAATACAGCGGGAAAAGCATGGAGAGCGTTACACTTTGTGATGAGAGTACTAAGAAAAGGCTTTGATAAATCCAAAGAGATTGCGTATAAGTCGCTAATTCGTCTAGTAATGGAATATGGTGATGCATGTTGGGACCCTTACAGATTAGAATATATTAAGACATTAGAAAAGATTAAAAAAACGCGCTCTTAAGTTTTGTCATAATAATTCAATATGAAAATGAGACAAACTCACAGACAGGAAAATGCGAATTCAATTATGCGCAATGTTCAAAACATACAGAGGTGAGCCTGCCTGGAGAGAAATAAAAAATAGATGTACCCACCAAATTACTCTTCAAGGAACGACCACTGACAAATTGAGGGAAAGAAGACAGAGGACGGACACTGTCAGTGAAGTAAGTTATGTCAATGAAGTTTTATAGTATACAGTGGTAGTGCAAAGTATTTGAACAGTGAAATGTTTTTGAAGCATTAGTGAAATCAGGATAATGTCAGTGAAATGTGTCGTACTTCCAGTGCAGCGATGAGTTGAGAGTGAAAAGAGTTTAGTGCT